>CAWUFQ010000352.1:15000-102000 GCA_963921405.1 Cepaea hortensis | reverse complement strand
GTTAGCTTCCAAATCGCCCGCATCTGTGTTTGTGGAGACAGGACATCCGTGAATCTTATGGAATAGGACATCTGTGAATCTCATGGAGACAGGACATCTGTGAATCTCTTGGAGACAGGACATCTGTGAATATCATGGAGACAGGACATTTGTGAATCTCATGGTGACAGGACATATGTGAATCTCATGGAGACAGAACATCTGTGAACCTCATGGTGACAGGACATCTGTGAACCTCATGGAGACAGGACATCTGTGAATCTCATGGAGACAGGACATTTGTAAATTTCACGGTGACAGGACATCCGTGAATCTCATGGAGACAGGACATCTATGAATCTCATGGAGAAGGACATATGTGAATATCATGGAGACAGGACATCCGTGATTCTCATGGAGACAGGACATCTATGAATCTCATTGAGACAGAACATCTATGAATCTCATGGGGACAGGACATCCGTGAATCTCATGGAGACAGGACATCTGTGAATCTCATGGAGAAGGACATCTGTGAATCTCATGGAGACATGACATCTGTGAATATCATGGAGAAGGACATCTGTGAATCTAGGACTTGTAATTCTTCCTCAGAGTGGACGTAACTGCAGCATCGTCTACAAAAAGCAACTCTAAGATCAGTACCCTACTTATGATAGTCTTGGCCTTCAATCTTCGAGCAATGTAGAGGCCGCCATCTAAGGATGAGTGAATGTATATATCACCATTCTGATTAAAAAGGATACAATTCAATAGAAATGAAAAGTATTTTCCAAAGAGGGCGGATGAGAATACACTCCATCCTCCATATAAAACATTTACCGAAGAAGCATCATCAAAAGATTAGGGATGGAGCTATATCTCTCCATGGCACACAGTTGGAATTAATTATAGACTATGTGTTGCCCATGAAGATTGTTCTCTCTCTCTCTCTCTCTCTCTCTCTCTCTCTCTCTCTCTCTCTCTCTCTCTCTCTCTCTCTCTCCCTCTCTCTCTCTCTCTCTTTCTCTCTCTCTCTCTATCCCTCTCTCTCTATCAATCCCTCTCTCTCTCTCTCTCTCTCTCTCTCTCTCTCTCTCTCTCTATCTCTCTCTCTCTCTGCCTGCCTAATTTACTCAAGAGGAAATGTAACACCAATACAACTGGAACAAGTCAAACTGCATAAAATGCCGGATTAGAAAAAACTTCTAATCTTTGCTCTTTCCTCCTGTCGGAAATATACTCATATATACTCACATAAATACAGCCAAAACCGATGTAATGCAAGTTAGCAGATCGCCTGGTACACTACGCATACAGATAAACACATCTCTGAAACAATTTAAATAATTCAAATATCTTGGAAACATGGTCACAGAAGATAGCAGATTGGACAGAAAAATCGAAATCAGATGTCAAAAAGTTAGTGCACTTACATATGATCTATCCCATACTGAAACATCCAAATAGACAATGATGATGATGATAATGATGATGATGATGACGATGATGATGATGATGATGATGATGATGATGAGTTGATATTGGGTACACTTTGATAACAGAGTTAACGGATGTAATTTTCCCCAGACAATTGTGGATTATGGTATCTGCAGTTAAACAATAACCCATTGACAACAATTTCACCTGCTGCTCCACAATGCCTGCCAAGTCTCTATAAACGTAAACTACCACATACAGAACACACCCGCTTGCCGTTAGGATTGAGTGATCTAGTCAGTCTATTGACCCTGGATGTTACAGACATCCCCCAGCTGGTGTATACGTGCGCGTAGAGTAATCTGGGGTCTTGGGCGCTGATACGTGACCCTGACACTATTCGTGATAACTGTGTGGCCAAACCAGCGTCTATGATTTCTTGTTCACGTTATGTCCATATTGTCCTACACACTGGCCATCTTAGGACACACGACGTGTGCACCCCCAGCCTGGTCAAAGGACAGTTTCCGCATCTTATATGCTTGAGAAGATGTTTCCGTGCCTGATGCCTTCTCATACCTCATCATCATGTCGTGCCATGCTGATAAGTGTGGGTGGTTGTGGGTGGCCATCTCACGCAATCACTAAAGTCTTGAATCTGCCTGTGTTATATATACTTATGTCTTTTTGTTGTTGTTGTTGTTGTTGTTGTTGTTGTTGTTGTTGTTGCTGCTGTTCGCATATCCTTTACAGGACATCGCTGTCAACATCAGCATCTTTCAGCTGATTGTTGATTTCTTGGAAAGATTACGCTCAGTAGTTTGTCATTGCTTTCTGAGCGACCGACTCACATACCCCGTAAGTTACCGACCGGAGAGACCAGCTTCCAATTCTCGCGTAACGTCACGTTACTTACGAGAGTATACTGGATTACAGAAAAATTCGTGTAACCCCTAGACCAGAGAGACCGGCACTTATATCTTAAGTTTACATTTTACAACATACCTTCGAGACATATGAAAATATTCTCATGGTCACATCTATAGTAAGACCCTACAGACAGTGTGAGATGGCGAACCAAGACCGACAACGGTTGTCCCCATGATACATGAATGTGGTAACATTATTGCAAGCTGACAACACGGGATTAGCATCAAGTAGCTTTGACTTTACCATCCGTAGTTATGTTTTAATGTTGTCCCAAGCAGTTTCCTGATAGAGGGTTGGGGTACGATAGAATCATCAAATTATGCAGATCTGAATACCTAGAGGAAGATATGTCCAATCTTAGTTTAGTTTAGTCGATGGATCAACTTCACGGCACACGGGTGTAACCCATAAGTGCACCGTTCTCCTCCTAACTAAAACTTGAGTCTGGAGACACTCAGCTCAGTGCACGAACTCCGTAGCACCGGTGAGGATCCTGAAATACTTTGGGTAGATTTTTAACTCGAAATTTTGCCCGGGCAGCGCCATTAGGCTACTCTTTTTCGATTTCCAACTGCCAAGGGATTTCTTACGTGCGCAACAATACACACTGGCGTCCGATCTCACTACCCAGAGACCATGGGAAACTTTATTATTAGAGGTCCACGTGAAAATAAATCCCGGTCCTCACCGCGGCTTGAACCCGGGACCTCCAGCACTCGAGTCGGACACCATACCTCGAGACCACGCCTTTAAGAAGATGTCCAATCTTTCATTCATTTAGCAGACGGCTTGCCTAGGCGTCCAACCCTCGTCAGTCCGTACTCAAGACATTAACGCTCAGCACCTACCAACTTCACTAACGCGTGCACTATCTGTATCACATGACTGACATTGCAGCAGAGTACAGATCTCGTCGGAAGGTTCCTAAAAAACATCATCAGCATTATAACATTGGAATATGGAGAGAAAGCTTCGGATAAGTAGATCTTCAACATGGTGACGCAGACTCCTAGAATATGAGATGATAAGTTTGGCTGGATCCACTTGCGAGTCAATGTCCAGTTTATAAAGCCACTTCCATGCGAATGTGAAACCGTGACTGGTTGCCGACAGGCTAACGTGCTCGACACTGCGATTATTGGTCACTATTCTACATAAATGTGATATAGTCCATCTGTTCGTGACTTGCACCGCGCATTTCAATGTAATAATTTTACGTGTTCTTGTTCTTCTTGTGTTTGTTGATATTTTTCCTGCTGTTGTTGTTGTCGTTGTTGTTGTTGTCGTCGTTCATCTTCTTCTTCTACTTTTCCTTCTCATCGCGCCACTCCCGTTGTCCTATGCTATCTCTGACATCGCTTTCAACGTCCCCTCCATATAATTCATCTGTCTGCAATTCAGTTCTCAGTGTGTTGTGTGCCGGCCGTTATTTCTTTCGTAATTAGGACTGACATTTTCAATGTGCCACTTGTGAGAATAAATTGTCACTTGTCACAACAAATATGGAAAACATGTCACTAACAGTGAGTGACAAGAAAAAACAACACAAAACTCAGTGTCAAATTACATGTAATTATGTTACATTCGTCATTACTTCCTTCCGTCTCCACGCACCCACCCACAATTCGAGTGATCATTACAACGATTATTAACATAACATTTGGTTTCCTCGTGACCGACGAGTGCCATGGAAATAATGAACGAGAATTAAGATGCAGCCAGACAAATAATTGTTCTACACATGTGTTTAATCACCCCTAGTGTGCCGATATATCTTTTAACAATATGTCTCTAGCACCATATATCCTGTGCTGTGTCAAGGCGTGTAAAGTGTCGTTTATTTTAGCGTGTAAAAGTGTCGTTTATTTTAGCGTGTAAAATGTCGTTTCTTTTAGCGTGTAAAAGTGTCGTTTCTTTTAGCGTGTAAAAGTGTCGTTTATTTTAGCGTGTAAAAGTGTCGTTTAGCTTTACGTTAACATGTGGTTAGGTAATGAAGGAGAATCAAGATAGACACCGAGAAACAATACTTCTACACATTTGTTTAATCACCACTCCGGGACCTATTGATGTGTACAAATATGCATGTAGCACCATATACTCAATCCACTTGACACCGTGTATAGCCTCGTATAGATTCACGTTTTCATTTTGGCTGTCCAACTAATTGTCAGCATTCTTCTATAAAACCACATCTCCAAGGCTACCAGGGATTTTTCGCCTGTTTACTCATTGTCCAGGACTCGCAGCCGTACGTTAAAACTGGTTCTATGTAACATGCAAGAAATCTTTTTCTTATCTTCAAGGACAATGAACTATTGCACAAAACGGTCTTCATTTAATAGAATGCAGTTTTTTTTTCTTATTCTATTCTGCTCTTTATCTCGGTGATACATCTACCATCTAATGGTATCCATGTGCCTAGATATCTGAATTTCAGCACTTGTCCGAAATTAACGTCATGTACTTTAATTGCACATTAAGGCACAATCTGTGTCTTTGATATCACCATGACTTCTATCTTACTATTATTTAAACTAAGGCCTATTATTTCAATCGCCACAACCTCAGTATCTATCATTTCCTGAGGATCGTGTTGCCTTGTTGCTATCAAAACAGTGTCGTCAGCATAACGTAAGTTATTTATATTATGTCCACCAACGAGGATCCCTGGCATATGTTACGTAGATAGGATTATATATTCACTATACATTGAGACCAAATCAGGAGACAATACACAACCCTGACTGACGCTCTTCTTTATACACTGAAATGTTCCTACAAATTTGTTGATTCTAATGGTTGCTGTTTGCTGCCAATATATGTTCTTTATTATTCGCAGATCTGTGCCCTCTATGTTCATTTGCTCTGATAATTTTGTTATTTCTTCATGCTTCACATTGTCAAATGCTTGTGTGTAGTCTATGAATCATAAGTACAGATGTGTTTCTACTTATATAGGTCTTATTAATAGTGTCCTGAGAATATAATTGTATATGTGTGTGTGTGTGTGTGTGTGTGTGTAGCTGTGTGTGTGCCCATTCCCTCCACAAATCTTGTTTCATTAACCTTGTTTCTCCATTCTTTTCTTAATTATTCTGAGTATCAGCTATGTCATGTGACTGGTAAGACTTATTGTGTGATTCTCTTCGCATTCTAAGTTGCCTGGTTTCTTTGGCCGAGCTATGAAGACAGATTTTAATAGGTCACTAGGAATGTACCCACTGGTGTAGATGTCATTTAGAAATTGTGTCAATGTTATAATTCCAACATCACCCAGAGCCTTTATTTCCTCTACTTTAATGTTGTCTGGACCGGGTGCCTTTCCTTTCTTTATGCGATGTAGTGCATGTTCAACTTCCGCTATTGTTGGTATTGCATTGTTGGACCCTCACCATTGTTGTGAATACTCGTACATCCGGCCTCCTATCATCATACAGCTCTTCCGGACATTCCGTCAATCTATTGATTATATCATCTTGTCCGATCAATATTGCACCGTTCTTCGATTTAAAATATCCAGTGGTATTTCATGTTTTCCTACCTGGTATTGTATTTTTTATTTGATACATGGAATGCGTGTCTTTTTCATAATTTGTTCCAATTCCCATGCACCGTTGATTCAGACATTCTTCTTTAACCAGTTTGCATTATTTACTATTTCTTTAAGTACTCTATTATATTCTTCTGTTTATAATGCCTTTTCTTTCTTTTTTTTTTTTTCTTGCAATTCTATATTTAGGTGGAATGATTTCAATTGATGTCTGATGGATTGATACCCGTAACATGTCCCTTTATTCATCAATAGTCTGTATTATCTACGTGGCATTATGTCTGTTCTTTACAGTAACATCTTATCTTTCTCTAATTTCTTTGTCTGTTCTAAATAATCCTAGATCTACCTTGGTGTTCTTTAGGGTTTTCTTTATGTTTTAATGTTTTAACATCATCTTTCCTATAACTGGCACTTAATCGCTGTGTACATCTGCTCCTGGTCTAATTTGTGCTCCTACTAAACTGCTTCTGAATCTCTTAGGTATCAGAATGTAGCCAATTTGATTGCGAATATTATTTCCAGGACTTTTCCGTGTATATAATCGTCGAGGATGTTGTTTAAACCAGGTGTTACCTATTACTATTTCATGGTATTCTGCCTATGTTTTTAATCTGTCATCTCTCTCATTCCTCCCAGCTAGGAAATAGCCACTAGTCACACCACTCACCTTCTCGTTGCCTACATAGGCATTGATATCCCCGAGTATCACAGTCATTTCACAAGTTTTACCCTGGTCCACGGCAACGTCTAATTTGCTATAAAATATATCTATACCTTTTTCTGTACAGTCTGCTGTTGGCGCATACACTTGTATTATGTTACTATCCAGACGTTTACCACGGAGATTCACTAATAATACTCTATCTGAGAATGTCCAAAAACCTTTAACTGACTTAGCATATACTTGATCAAACATTATAACTCCCAATTTGTAGTCATTCCCTAATGAGGAAATGATTATATAATCATCTAAATATTGCTCCCCGCTCCTGGTCACGGCATTTCACTAATCCCTAATATATTTATCTTCATGCTTGCCATCTCTTTCTTGATACTATATATTTTTCGAATCTTGCTGAGTGTTCTGACATTCCATGTACCAACATTAAGACGTTATTTTTAACATGTATTGTGCATACAGTTGCCTGATGACGATATCATATGATGTGAATAGATGAATTATTAATGGCCACTAACATTTAAAACACAGCCACTGATACTGTTAGAATGTGAAACATTTGTTATCCCCACGGTAATTGTAGATTCACAATACATTCTTTCTGTCTACAAAAGATTAGTTGGAGATAACTAATTGCTAATGCCTCAGCAAATATAAGCAGACATTTAATACTTGACGGAGACAATATGCGTACCACCCTTGTTTTGTTAATTTTGTGGCTGAAATTTAACAGGAATCAATGACTGGCAATAGAAGGTCCACCAGAGAGACAAATGGAGACGGATTGTATTTGCAGCAAAGAACCTCAATGGCTCGGAACGCTGAAGAAGAAGAAGAAGAATTTAACAGGTGTTGATTACACTGTCTTTCGGAAAGACTGATTCATTTTCTTTTCCTCCCACAGAGGTAGTTGCTGGGTTATTCTATTTGATAATTGTCATTCCGTTCTACCTATGTAAGTTGCTTGGTACTCACACTGGAATTAATAAATGCAGTTTGATTTGGTTGTTGGTGACAATAGATGGAGTAAGTATAATTGTGGGTGTGTATTTGATGATTGTTCAGAATAAAAGATTGTTTCGTTCATTGGTAAAGCATCAAATATTGTTTGGTTGATTGTTCTAACAAATTGGACCATACGTTGTTTCTTGCTTCAATGTTTAAATTCACTAATGGAGTACATTGTTTGACTTTAAACAAAAATTAGCAATGGGACTCGTCGCTGGCCCTTGAAGATGAGGACGAAGCGCGTATGGGACTGTCCCTACTGCTTCATCATTCAACTCAACTCGCTAGTATAAACATCTAAAGCATGCTCCCGTATATCATGGACAACAACACCAGTACAAGTCCCATCCTGCCAGGAGTCTGACAGCCAGTATATCATGGACAACAACACCAGTACAAGTCTCACCCTGCCAGGAGTCGTGTCTGACAGCCAGTATATCATGGACAACAACACCAGTACAAGTCCCATCCTGCCAGGAGTCTGACAGCCAGTATATCATGGACAACAACACCAGTACAAGTCCCGCCCTGCCAGGAGTCGTGTCTGACAGCCAGTATATCATGGACAACAACACCAGTACAAGTCCCACACTGCCAGGAGTCGTGTCTGACAGCCAGTATATCATGGACAACAACACCAGTACAAGTCCCACCCTGCCAGGAGTCGTGTCTGACAGCCAGTATATCATGTACAACTACACCAGTACAAGTCCCACCCTGCCAGGAGCCGTGTCTGACAGCCAGTATATCATGGACAACAACACCAGTACAAGTCCCACCCTGCCAGGAGTCGTGTCTGACAGCCAGTATATCATGGACAACAACACCAGTACAAGTCCCACCCTGCCAGGAGTCGTGTCTGACAGCCAGTATATCATGGACAACAACACCAGTACAAGTCCGACCCTGCTAGGAGTCGTGGCTGACAGCCAGTATATCATGGACAACAACACCAGTACAAGTCCCACCCTGCTAGGAGTCGTGTCTGACAGCCAGTATATCATGTACAACTACACCAGTACAAGTCCCACACTGCAAGGAGTCGTGTCTGACAGCCAGTATATCATGTACAACAACACCAGTACAAGTCCCACCCTGCCAGGAGTTGTGTCTGACAGCCAGTATATCATGTACAACAACACCAGTACAAGTCCCACCCTGCTAGGAGTCGTGTCTGACAGCCAGTATATCATGTACAACAACACCAGTACAAGTCCCACCCTGCTAGGAGTCGTGTCTGACAGCCAGTATATCATGTACAACAACACCAGTACAAGTCCCACCCTGCTAGGAGTCTGACAGCCAGTATATCATGTACAACAACACCAGTACAAGTCCCACCCTGCCAGGAGTCGTGTCTGACAGCCAGTATATCATGGACAACAACACCAGTACAAGTCCCACCCTGCTAGGAGTCGTGGCTGACAGCCAGTATATCATGTACAACAACACCAGTACAAGTCCCACCCTGCCAGGAGTCGTGTCTGACAGCCAGTATATCATGTACAACAACACCAGTACAAGTCCCACCCTGCTAGGAGTCGTGTCTGACAGCCAGTATATCATGTACAACAACACCAGTACAAGTCCCACCCTGCCAGGAGTCGTGTCTGACAGCCAGTATATCATGGACAACAACAATAGTACAAGTCCCACCCTGCCAGGAGTCGTGTCTGACAGCCAGTATATCATGTACAACAACACCAGTACAAGTCCCACCCTGCCAGGAGTCGTGTCTGACAGCCAGTATATCATGGACAACAACACCGGTACAAGTCACACCCTGCCAGGAGTCGTGTCTGACAGTCAGTATATCATGTACAACAACACCAGTACAAGTCCCACCCTGCCAGGAGTCGTGTCTGACAGCCAGTATATCATGTACAACAACACCAGTACAAGTCCCACCCTGCCAGGAGTCGTGTCTGACAGCCAGTATATCATGTACAAAAACACCAGTACAAGTCCCACCCTGCCAGGGGTCGTGTCTGACAGCCAGTATATCATGGACAACAACACCAGTACAAGTCCCACCCTGCTAGGAGTCTGACAGCCAGTATATCATGGACAACAACACCAGTACAAGTCCCACCCTGCCAGGAGTCGTGGCTGACAGCCAGTATATCATGGACAACAACACCAGTACAAGTCCCACCCTGCCAGGAGTCGTGGCTGACAGCAAGTATATCATGGACAACTACACCAGTACAAGTCCCACCCTGCTAGGAGTCTGACAGCCAGTATATCATTGACAACAACACCAGTACAAGTCCCACCCTGCTAGGAGTCTGACAGCCAGTATATCATTGACAACAACACCAGTACAAGTCCCACCCTGCCAGGAGTCGTGTCTGACAGCCAGTATATCATGGACAACAACACCAGTACAAGTCCCACCCTGCTAGGAGTCGTGGCTGACAGCCAGTATATCATGTACAACAACACCAGTACAAGTCCCACCCTGCCAGGAGTCGTGTCTGACAGCCAGTATATCATGTACAACAACACCAGTACAAGTCCCACCCTGCTAGGAGTCGTGTCTGACAGCCAGTATATCATGTACAACAACACCAGTACAAGTCCCACCCTGCCAGGAGTCGTGTCTGACAGCCAGTATATCATGGACAACAACAATAGTACAAGTCCCACCCTGCCAGGAGTCGTGTCTGACAGCCAGTATATCATGTACAACAACACCAGTACAAGTCCCACCCTGCCAGGAGTCGTGTCTGACAGCCAGTATATCATGGACAACAACACCGGTACAAGTCACACCCTGCCAGGAGTCGTGTCTGACAGTCAGTATATCATGTACAACAACACCAGTACAAGTCCCACCCTGCCAGGAGTCGTGTCTGACAGCCAGTATATCATGTACAACAACACCAGTACAAGTCCCACCCTGCCAGGAGTCGTGTCTGACAGCCAGTATATCATGTACAAAAACACCAGTACAAGTCCCACCCTGCCAGGGGTCGTGTCTGACAGCCAGTATATCATGGACAACAACACCAGTACAAGTCCCACCCTGCTAGGAGTCTGACAGCCAGTATATCATGGACAACAACACCAGTACAAGTCCCACCCTGCCAGGAGTCGTGGCTGACAGCCAGTATATCATGGACAACAACACCAGTACAAGTCCCACCCTGCCAGGAGTCGTGGCTGACAGCAAGTATATCATGGACAACTACACCAGTACAAGTCCCACCCTGCTAGGAGTCTGACAGCCAGTATATCATTGACAACAACACCAGTACAAGTCCCACCCTGCTAGGAGTCTGACAGCCAGTATATCATTGACAACAACACCAGTACAAGTCCCACCCTGCTAGGAGTCTGACAGCCAGTATATCATTGACAACAACACCAGTACAAGTCCCACCCTGCCAGGAGTCGTGTCTGACAGCCAGTATATCATGGACAACAACACCAGCACAAGTCCCACCCTGCCAGGAGTCGTGGCTGACAGCCAGTATATCATGGACAACAACACCAGCACAAGTCCCACCCTACAAGGAGTCGTGTCTGACAGCCAGTATATCATGGACAACAACACCAGTACAAGTCCCACCCTGCTAGGAGTCTGACAGACAGTATATCATGGACAACAACACCAGTACAAGTCCCACCCTGCCAGGAGTCGTGTCTGACAGCCAGTATATCATGGACAACAACACCAGTACAAGTCCCACCCTGCCAGGAGTCGTGTCTGACAGCCAGTATATCATGGACAACAACACCAGTACTAGTCCCACCCTGCTAGGAATCGTGTCTGACAGCCAGTATATCATGGACAACAACACCAGTACAAGTCCCACCCTGCTAGGAGTCTGACAGCCAGTATATCATGGACAACAACACCAGCACAAGTCCCACCCTGCCAGGAGTCGTGTCTGACAGCCAGTATATCATGTACAACAACACCAGCACAAGTCCCACCCTGCCAGGAGTCGTGTCTGACAGCCAGTATATCATGTACAACAACACCAGCACAAGTCCCACCCTGCCAGGAGTCGTGTCTGACAGCCAGTATATCATGTACAACAACACCAGTACAAGTCCCACCCTGTCAGGAGTCGTGTCTGACAGCCAGTATATCATGTACAACAACACCAGCACAAGTCCCACCCTGCCAGGAGTCGTGTCTGACAGCCAGTATATCATGTACAACAACACCAGCACAAGTCCCACCCTGCCAGGAGTCGTGTCTGACAGCCAGTATATCATGTACAACAACACCAGCACAAGTCCCACCCTGCCAGGAGTCGTGTCTGACAGCCAGTATATCATGTACAACAACACCAGTACAAGTCCCACCCTGTCAGGAGTCATGTCTGACAGCCAGTATATCATGTACAACAACACCAGTACAAGTCTCACCCTGCCAGGAGTCGTGTCTGACAGCCAGTATATCATGGACAACAACACCAGTACAAGTCTCACCCTGCCAGGAGTCGTGACTGACAGCCAGTATATCATGTACAACAACACCAGTACAAGTCCCACCCTGTCAGGAGTCGTGTCTGACAGCCAGTATATCATGTACAACAACACCAGTACAAGTCCCACCCTGTCAGAAGTCGTGTCTGACAGCCAGTATATCATGTACAACAACACCAGTACAAGTCCCACCCTGTCAGGAGTCGTGTCTGACAGCCAGTATATCATGGACAACAACACCAGTACAAGTCCCACCCTGCCAGGAGTCGTGTCTGACAGCCAGTATATCATGTACAACAACACCAGTACAAGTCCCACCCTGTCAGGAGTCGTGTCTGACAGCCAGTATATCATGTACAACAACACCAGTACAAGTCCCACCCTGTCAGGAGTCGTGTCTGACAGCCAGTATATCATGGACAACAACACCAGTACAAGTCTCACCCTGCCAGGAGTCGTGTCTGACAGCCAGTATATCATGTACAACAACACCAGTACAAGTCCCACCCTGTCAGGAGTCATGTCTGACAGCCAGTATATCATGTACAACAACACCAGTACAAGTCTCACCCTGCCAGGAGTCGTGTCTGACAGCCAGTATATCATGGACAACAACACCAGTACAAGTCTCACCCTGCCAGGAGTCGTGACTGACAGCCAGTATATCATGTACAACAACACCAGTACAAGTCCCACCCTGTCAGGAGTCGTGTCTGACAGCCAGTATATCATGTACAACAACACCAGTACAAGTCCCACCCTGTCAGAAGTCGTGTCTGACAGCCAGTATATCATGGACAACAACACCAGTACAAGTCTTACCCTGTCAGGAGTCGTGTCTGACAGCCAGTATATCATGGACAACAACACCAGTACAAGTCCCACCCTGCCAGGAGTCGTGTCTGACAGCCAGTATATCATGGACAACAACACCAGTACTAGTCCCACCCTGCTAGGAATCGTGTCTGACAGCCAGTATATCATGGACAACAACACCAGTACAAGTCCCACCCTGCTAGGAGTCTGACAGCCAGTATATCATGGACAACAACACCAGCACAAGTCCCACCCTGCCAGGAGTCGTGTCTGACAGCCAGTATATCATGTACAACAACACCAGTACAAGTCCCACCCTGTCAGGAGTCGTGTCTGACAGCCAGTATATCATGTACAACAACACCAGTACAAGTCCCACCCTGTCAGGAGTCGTGTCTGACAGCCAGTATATCATGGACAACAACACCAGTACAAGTCCCACCCTGCCAGGAGTCGTGTCTGACAGCCAGTATATCATGTACAACAACACCAGTACAAGTCCCACCCTGTCAGGAGTCGTGTCTGACAGCCAGTATATCATGTACAACAACACCAGTACAAGTCCCACCCTGTCAGGAGTCGTGTCTGACAGCCAGTATATCATGGACAACAACACCAGTACAAGTCCCACCCTGCTAGGTGTCTGACAGCCAGTATATCATGTACAACAACACCAGTACAAGTCCCACCCTGTCAGGAGTCGTGTCTGACAGCCAGTATATCATGTACAACAACACCAGTACAAGTCCCACTCTGCTAGGAGTCGTGGCTGACAGCCAGTATATCATGGACAACAACACCAGTACAAGTCCCACCCTGCCAGGAGTCGTGTCTGACAGCCAGTATATCATGGACAACAACACCAGTACAAGTCCCACCCTGCTAGGAGTCGTGGCTGACAGCCAGTATATCATGTACAACAACACCAGCACAAGTCCCACCCTGCCAGGAGTCGTGTCTGACAGCCAGTATATCATGGACAACAACACCAGTACAAGTCCCACCCTGTCAGGAGTCGTGTCTGACAGCCAGTATATCATGGAAAACAACACCAGTACAAGTCTCACCCTGCCAGGAGTCGTGTCTGACAGCCAGTATATCATGGACAACAACACCAGTACAAGTCTCACCCTGCCAGGAGTCGTGTCTGACAGCCAGTATATCATGTACAACAACACCAGTACAAGTCCCACCCTGTCAGGAGTCGTGTCTGACAGCCAGTATATCATGTACAACAACACCAGTACAAGTCCCACCCTGTCAGGAGTCATGTCTGACAGCCAGTATATCATGGACAACAACACCAGTACAAGTCCCACCCTGTCAGGAGTCGTGTCTGACAGCCAGTATATCATGGACAACAACACCAGTACAAGTCTCACCCTGCTAGGAGACGCGTCTGACAGCCAGTATATCATGGACAACTACACCAGTACAAGTCTCACCCTGCCAGGAGTCGTGTCTGAGAGCCAGTATATCATTATTTTATTATTTTGTTGTTTCACGTGGACTACATTTTCACTGCTAGGAATAATATCAAATGTCATCAACATCAAAACTTTCGTGGCTATGGGACTCAACGACGGTGTCACTGTGTCATTCCTGGCTTTGTCAGTATTCGACTTGTCATTTCCTATTGCTTCATTGTGTTTTGCAATTGCATGCGGTTTTAATTTCATTGAGAAAACATATTTGAAACTGTTTCCCATTGAGCCGTACGGGGTTTATATCTTTCTTGGTAACGTTATGATTCTGATTAATGTGACCAATATGTTAACTACAACATTTCTCGCCGTCGCCCGCTGCATGTGTGTAGCCAGGCCGTTACACTTTAAACATTCTTTTACTGTCAGCAGAACTGCGTTCTTCATGACAGGATTTGCTGTCGTCGCTACAACCATCTACACACCACTTCTGGCAAATATGGCAATGGTTGCTACACTAGACAGAAAGACTAATGTATCCAGACCTACACTTTGGATATCGCCGTTCAGAGAAGCAACCAGAAATGTGGTATGGATGTTAATAGATACGGTTATGCCCATTGTTACCGAGTTCATCGTTCTCGTCTGTCTCGTCGTTATGGCCAAGAGTCTTCGAGAGGCGTCAAAGTTCCGACAGTCCTCGCAGATACAGACAGGCGGCAGAGATACCGTAAGGACAGTTTCCTATGGAAAGGACACAACTGTGCCCCCTAAAGATACCACGGACAAGTTTTCTGGGAAAGACATTCGTGTGGTCAAACAGGTGACCCTGATATCTTTAGTGTACATATTGTGTAACATACCAAAGATCATGGTCAGCACAGGCGGCCTCATTGAACGCGAATTCGGGGTTGGAAAAAGGTATAGCAATTTATATCTGTGCTTTCACTTTTTCCGAAAGCATTTTGAAATATTTAACGCTTCAATAAACACGTTTGTTTACTATTGGTACAATACGAAGTTTCAAACCACGCTGTCTGGGAACAAGTAATCAGCCAGAGCACTTCCATAAACACCCCTGACTACATTAGTCATATTGTGCTGAGCCCATCTAGAGTTTTTATAAAGCAGTCGGCACTCAGCGTGTGATGACGTCAGTATGTAGTGGGCTGTGTTTACTTCCAGTGATGAGGTCAATATCTAACGGGCTGTGTTTACCTACAGTGATGAGGTCAATATCTAGCGGGCTGTGTTTACCTACAGTGGTGAGGTCAATATCTAGTGGGCTGTGTTTACCTCCAGTGATGAGGTCAATAACTAGCGGACCGCGTTTGCCTCCAGTGACATGTCCAGGTACCCAAATTATACTTGGCAGACCTGAGAGCACAGGCCAACTTAGAAAATCCGCTTGGCTGAGATATGGAAACTATGGTCACCGGCTTGGCAGGCAAGAATGTTAGCCACTGCGTCAGCGGGTTCCCCTTCTTAAAGACCGTGCTAGGTGTATTATATTCCATGAATGAACAAGTGAAAGTGTTTTCTCCTCGTCAGTCCACAAGTGAAAGTGTTTTCTCCTCGTCAGTCCACAAGTGAAAGTGTTTTCTCCATGTTAGCCGACAGGTGAAAGTGTTTTGTTTTTTTTTGAAGGTGTTGACTTTACAATTGTATGTCCTCGACAGGACATCGTCATCACGTCCAGGATGTTCGTGATTTAATCAGCAATCTTAGGTTCAGTAGTTTGCCATCGCTTCATGAACGGGTCGTGGTCGAAAGGAAAAGAGCGCTCATCATAAATTTCCGGATCGCTGACGGCGAGATAGACGGTTCAACTCTTAAACCAGCATCAAGTTGAACTTCTCGTACCTTACCCGGAAAATCAGCCAGGGGTTGCTTGCAACGTTCTGCAAAGAACATGCAGCGTGTTTGATCGTGCAGGGGTTGATGGCAACGTTCTGCAAAGAACATGCAGCTTGTTTGAACTAACCCACTACCCCGCCATGAGAAGAGACAGACTAGCGTGGCGAACCTCTCAGCCATGCCGACATGCACCATTTGACTAAAGAGGAAACATGTTCGGAAGCAGGAACCGGCCATGTCTATATGGTAGAGTCACCATAATCTATAGGAACCGGCCATGTCTATGTGGTAGAATCACCACAATCTATAGGAACCGCCCATGTATATGTGGTAGAGCCATCACAATCTATAGGAACCGGCCTTGTCTATGTGGTAGAGCCATCACAATCTACAGGAACCGGCCATGTCTATGTGGTAGAGTCACCACAATCTACAGGAACCGGCCATGTCTATGTGGTAGAATCACCACAATCTATAGGTACCGGCCATGTCTATGTGGTAGAGTCACCACAATCTGCAGGTACCGGCCGTATCTATGTGGTAGAGTCACCACAATCTACAGGTACCGGCCATGTCTATGTGGTAGAGTCACCACAATCTACAGGTCCCGGCCATGTCTATGTGGAAGAGCCATCACAATCTACAGGTACAGGCCATGTCTATGTGGTAGAGACATCACAATCTACAGGAACCGGCCATGTCTATGTGGTAGAGCCATCACAATCTACAGGTACCGGCCATGTCTATGTGGTAGAGCCATCACAATCTACAGGAACCGGCCATGTCTATGTGGTAGAGTCACCACAATCTACAGGAACCGGCCATGTCTATGTGGTAGAGTCACCACAATCTATAGGTACCGGCCATGTCTATGTGGTAGAGTCACCACAATCTGCAGGTACCGGCCATGTCTATGTGGTAGAGCCATCACAATCTACAGGAACCGGCCATGTCTATGTGGTAGAGTCACCACAATCTACAGGAACCGGCCATGTCTATGTGGTAGAATCACCACAATCTATAGGTACCGGCCATGTCTATGTGGTAGAGTCACCACAATCTGCAGGTACCGGCCATATCTATGTGGTAGAGTCACCAAAATCTACAGGTACCGGTCATGTCTATGTGGTAGAGTCACCACAATCTACAGGTACCGGCCATGTCTATGTGGAAGAGCCATCACAATCTACAGGTACCGGCCATGTCTATGTGGAAGAGCCATCAAAATCTACAGGTACAGGCCATGTCTATGTGGTAGAGTCATCACAATCTACAGGTACCGGCCATGTCTATGTGGTAGAGCCATCACAATCTACAGGTACCGGCCATGTCTATGTGGTAGAGCCATCACAATCTACAGGTACCGGCCATGTCTATGTGGTAGAACCACCACAATCTACAGGTACCGGCCATGTCTATGTAGTAGAGCCATCACAATCTACAGGCCAACATGGACGGGGACAAGGTGGACAGTCTTTTTGTCTGTAAGAGGGCGTCGTACTCAGGCGTCCAACTCTCGTCCGTCCGCTCCTACGATATGATTAGCGTAACTCCCTATCACCTACGTTAAGTGCCCACCACCACGTGACTGGGTTCTACAATACATCATACACATATGGAATGTGAATTTGTGATTGTGTGAAAGTATTTGTATGCGAGGGAGTGTGTATGTGTCTATTATTGAGTGTTTGCTTAACTGCGAGAATTTGGGTAATAATGTAAGTATGTATGCAGGATTGCATACGTGCATTTATGTGTGTACGTGTGTCTGCAAGCCTGTCTCATAACATAGTAACATGCATTGTTTATGTTTACAACATTTATTTGACAATGGTTTGTTTTCCCTATGTAAATGTAACATGCACAATTGATGAAATAAAGATGAGTGATAGGAAGGGCCGAATGTAAGACCGGCCTGCGTGCCCAATTTAAGACTCTTTGAAAATACAGTTCGTTAGTTGGTTCGTTCGTTTATCCTTTTGACCCAATCCCCACCTGTACCATGTACGACACAGGAGAGTCTTTATCCCCAAAATTAAATCAATACATGGGTAGGTAGGCTGTCAGCATTTTAGCTTGTACGAACATGTAAACACAGACGATAATGATCTACACTACATGAAGATAACAGTTTGAGGAACATATGATTCGCACTGGACACCTCACAACGATGCATCGTCTTTAGAAAAATGGCAGGACTAGTCGTAGTACGGTTCTAACTTCACATCCGCCAGTCTCCCCATAATGTATCCATTCCTCTGCCAGCGACAACCATACACATATCTGATAATTGTTCCATGTGAACTCGAGAAAAAAAACATTCGCTTCGAAAATTCTACATCTCCAAACCAACGACAACACGCCCTCCTGCACTTGAGTATGCAGTTCATTGTGGAAAATGACAGGAGTCTGACAAAACACCGTCGGCTCGCACACGCATTATGTCACAAGGCAGCCGCCGGAATGTCGGCAGCTAGCCAACCATAAGTTTCTAAATCCGCACTTCACAATCCAGCCACCGTGTATACAAAACAAAGCATTTCGAAAGAAATTCTCACAGCTCACAGTGATGCGCCAACTCACCTCAGCAGCTGGGCGATTGAACCGGGTTCTACAAGTTCAAGTGTTGGGAAAATGCACAAGTAAACCGTGGTCGGAGACAATTAGCTCCCGAATGTCCGACCGGCCTGCTTGCCTATTCGCCATGTTGGCCGTTCGTTGGCTTCAGGAGCACATGTATTTCTAGTCGCCATGTTGGCCCGTCCGTTGGTTTCAGGAACACATGTATTTCTATTCGCCATGTTGTCACATGTATTTCTATTCACCATGTTGTCTCATGTATTTCTATCAGCAATGTTGTCTCATGTATTTCAAGATCGACAAATGTTTTAAAGGGAAGTACACAGTCCAGAGCCGTTTCCATGGCGAAAGTCTTACGAACGCGGTTCGTAATCCCGTATACCCGTGCTCGAAACCGATTTGACAGCAGACCACGTTGCGTTGCTTTCGCCTTAGTATCGGTGACGATCGTTCAGAAAGCAATGCCAAACTACTAAACCTAAACTTGCCAAGATATTACAGCGGCAGAACTGCTAGTGGTGGCTGTGATGTCCTGTAAAAAGGATATGGAAACTAAAAGTAAACAGTCCAGATGTTCCTACATGTACGGCTGTGTATTTTCTGTTATTTTTAATAAATAATATGGTATTATGCCTTTGTACGTGTCCGAGTATTGGTTATTTTGCTGATTTGTTTTCTGTAATTTTTGTGTGTGTTTTAAATGAGAAATTGTCTAGTCATATTGTTTCTGCCCAATGAAAACAAGTTACCTTGTTCGAATAACTATACCTGCAATACTGGCGTGACGGCTGAAAGAAGAAAACATAGGAATGCATATTTTCTGGTATAAAGTTGACTGCCAGCAAAGACAAACTTCACGTCTGAGATAAGAAACGCGTGTCTTTTTAAGACACTATAGATAAAGTAAGTGCATGCGTTTGTCCCTGTCTGTCAGTTCTCACGAGTTTAAACGTCGTTGTGTTGTAAGTAAGCCGTTTCTATTGACAATATATTCACATTCTTGGTTTTGTTTCTAATATAATTAATGTTTGTGCATTGATTCGATTCCACAGAAGAGTGAATTATGGAATATTATACTCGCTTTCTTTTTAATCGGCAGGTTAAAACTTAATTCCGTGTCCATTACATGCAATCAACCCTAATATATATATATATATATATATATATATATATATATATATATATATATATATATATATATATATATATATATATATATGTCACCGAAGAAATAATATCAAGGACAGGAAGATGTTATTTCCTATACTTAAGTGCTCAAAGACAAAGAAGCGCAACACTGACTTTTAATGGGCCAGAGAAGAAAAGGACAATAAGAAGAAGTAGAGAGAGAGCACTGTATATATTCTCCTCAGTTAACAAGAAAAGGGGTAGAATTTAGACAGAAGATTCCAGGAGTTCTAGGGCGGGGGATATACGGTTGTACATCCCAGACAGAAGATTACACTGCTGGACTGTAACAGGATCAATGAGTTTACACAACAAACTACAGACTAAACAAAACAAATTAAGAACAACAAAATTAGGTTTTTATTGACAGGACTGCATGATTTGATGACAAACAGGCATCTTGACATGCCACATAACTGACATATACAGAAATGGGAACCTATGTTCCCACAGTAATCACTGCTGCCTAACACCGCTATGCACATGACTAGGTACCCATCTCCACAAACCAACAAGGACATGGCAACAACAGAGCCTCAACGTAAACAACAACATAACAGCAGGTATGGACTCTATATTGCAATCATCTCAGGACTCATGGACAGTTGGTACATACAGAAATGGGAATCTGAAATCCCACAGAGATAACTGCTGCCTAGTACTAACTACAGGGGCGGTCTCTAAATGACAGTGAGACCTCAATCATGTTCAGTTGAGTCGAAGGGCACCCTCGATACCCACACAAGACACCCGCATCACATAAGTCGACTGGGACCAGATACAGCGAAAGACCATAACATAACGAATAACAGAACTATAACCCTAACAGCAGAGATATAGTGGCATAAACAGGTATACGAAGGGGATGTGAGCGGCCTACGACATTAACCAGAGCCGGGGCTCAAGTTTGCTCTACAACCACAACCATGGCCTGGGTTCACTACCTGCAATGCATGACGAGGTACAACAACTAATTAATAATCATCAAAGCATCATTATTTGCATCAACACATGGACTTCATAGGACAACAAATACAGCAACGGTGTATGCAAATAGTGTCCTTGTGGCACAAACATAGACATGGACTGTGTAAGTTCACACCAACCACATGATACTTCAACTGGACAACAATGACATGGATAGGTTATAGGATATACTCCACATAAAATATAAACAGAGCACACACGCTCTACAGCATCCTTCGGAGTGATTGGGCCCACAATTAATGCAACAGCCACCACCATTTCATGGGACAATCTTAATGTGAGGGCGGATCATCCCTCGTCACAATGCTCGCAGCCTTTCCTAGCCTCTCATCTAACTCAATATTTACTTCTTGAACACTCTCAGTTCAAGGGGGTCATTACCTACAGATCTCTGACACAACACAACTTCTCATCACCAACACCACAGGCTGAGAATACCACTCATAAATGCCAATGTTACACAGCAACACTCATCAACTAGTCAAAATCAACACCGAACACAACTCAGCTACACCGGTGTACCACGACTCTAACAGGACAACACCATTTGAACATGTACATACAGGACATAAATACAGTCCAATGCACCAACCGCAATCAAGCAGACAAAGGATATGCAATTCAACATGACATCACCAGGACACACACCTTTGTACACCAACTAGACAACATCAATAGACCAGAAGCAGTTCTACACATAACACCAGTAACAATCAGGACACAGGCTATAACATAAGTCACCGCCAACAACTCAGACATATAACACCACATAAAACCATCACAATCATCAAATGATCGCTCTCACCATAGCCATCATCACAATCATCTTAGCTGACATCACTACATGGTCACCCTCACCATGACAAAGCGCTCAATAACACCCCAGATTCATTATGGGTGCCTTATTCAGCACCTCTTGCTGGTCAGGAGACTATTCTTACTAAGTTCACATGTGTCCAACCTGAGCAACACAGATCATTATCCCCATGAACACTATTATAATCATAAACCACCCTATCATGTGTAGTGTTCAACCTGGCGCCTTCATCACTACACCCAGTCATGAATAATTATTACCATAGCTCCATTTATCTAGAAGAACGTAACATACATTGTCATCAAGCACCATATATCTATTACTTTCACCGTGCCACTCTACACCTTCGTACGCCAGCAATCACTATAGGTTTGGTGTTCTTGAGTCGTGATAAGTCATCTGACTTCAAACAATATAACATAATGGAGGTGTCTCTCATCCCCTGGCACCCTTTACTTTCCATTACATGTGAGATATCTCAATACCTCAGTACATTATAATATAAAGACACCGGCCTTCCCCTTTCTTGTGGGAAGTTAAATCATAAACACATCTGTACCATGTTTCCAGTTCGACTTCATGTTCCTTATTGTAGACCTGACTGGTATAACCACCCAAGGATGTACTTTGCCTCCCTCTTACTGACTGTACAGTCCACCTGGAACAGCCCTGGTTACCCCAGGCCATTCAATCTACTGTTATTTTCAACCTCACCATGCTACTATAATAATGGCATTATATTATATATATCCTGCACACCTAATCTGACCACCTTCATACAGGAATACCACCCAAATATAATTAATCATAACCTAATATTTTATGCAACAGTGCTCCATATTTTCCTCTAAACAGCCCCAACCATTATTTCATTATTTCCTCATATTTTATGCTAGTGCTCTGTATTTTCCTCTTGTCAGAACACAGACTTTACAGGACAATACCTACATTCTCCTCTACTCTGGACTATGATACTACATATTTTTAATACTGTACTGAATCGTGGCTATATCAAATTCTATAGAACTACTCAACACAATACAGTATCGATATTTGATTACTTCCAATCCGTACTGCACTGTCTGCTATCTTAAATATAAAAACCTACAAATATACACACCATTGTATGAGAAACATCCTTTCTCCTGAATCGTCACTGAATACACCTGGTACTAGTTTTCTTACTACTTCCCTGCCAGTCTGCAGAGTAGCACTTTTACAATCATTAATTGAAGCAAACCCATGTTGTCATTCTGCCGGTCATCGCCATTTTACTTGTGAAAATAAATACTAATTTTAATTCACTCAGGAACAGAAGATTTCCTCATTCTAGGTAACACTATAAACCGAACTACACCGAATTGTACCTCAAACCTGTGGATGTTAAGTTTGGAGCTTCCAGTTGGAAACTAGCAAAGGCACCACTATCCTATCTTTAATTAAGCTATCTAAATAAATTTAACTCACCAAGAGTGGGCTTACAAATTGCCAGTCATTTTGATGGATTTCCTCGGTCCTCGTGTGTGGACCACACAAGCCAGTCATGGTTAAATCTAGAGGCATTTGTGACTCCCTGCTCTGGTCCAGTGACTGGGGAGGGCTGGTAAAGCCTCCCTATTCTATACTACAGCGATCTACATAATCGCTCCTTCGGCCACGGTTGTCTGGTTTGGAGAGACCGGGAAACTGACACGCGCCTCTATTTATCCTCACTTCCAGGGCGGCTTCCCATCGTACCCCAGGGCACTGCAAATGATGCTCGTACTGGTAACATTATCATCATCATCATGTATCGCGCCAGACGATTACATATATATATATATATATATATATATATATATATATATATATATATATATATATATATATATATATATATGATGTGAGACTTAAAAGGAAAAATTTTTCGGTAGGTGATATCGCTTTCTTAGCTGCCGAAATCGACGCGAAGCGGTCTGCTTCCAATTCGCTTATTACTGATGTAGGACCCTGAACTCAATGTGTCGGGAGACTGTGTAACTGCGGTTTGACTAGTCCATACAGGTCAATACAATAACGGTTTTATAGATGCCACCGAAGCTGATAAATGTTATGTTTGCGTAAATCTAACTCGAGATAGTTGATTGAGGTCAGTTAAACTGTAGTCAACTTCTTCCTCTTATTTATTCTTTCGTTCAACTAATTTTGCATTGGAACTTCGGATATTGTAATGTTATATTGTGTATCTTGTCTTGTTGATTTTATTGTGAAGCATCGCAGACAGGCGGTAGATATCAATTGTTTGTGTGTGTGTGTGCGTGCGTGCGTGCGTGTGTGTGTGTGTGTGTGTGTGTGTCTTGGTGCTTGTGTTAATGGCATATTTGAATTCATCACTGTCTCTTTTACTCTATCTGGCTAACTCTTCCTGGATCATACGCTGGCCTTGTACCCCGATGTTCTCATTTAGAACGATCTGGATGCTGGTTGATCTGATTCGTTTGTAACTAAGTGTCCGATCCATTTTATTCTTTGATGTTCCATAAAGTCACTAATAAGTGTTATCACTACACCTGTTATTAGTTACTCATCTCTCTCTCTCTTTCTTTCTTACTCTCTCTCTCTCTCTCTCTCTCTCTCTCTCTCTCTCTCTCTCTCTCTCTCTCTCCAGCCTGCTGCTTCGTCAGCACACAAACAACAAACAGACACTGTTTCATCTACGTAATCCTTAATCTAATACACAACGGTTACGTAGATGACATATATCCGATGCCAGAAGAGGCACAAAAATGAAGACTTCCTCGAGCGTACAACTCAAACTGTGACCATTCTCACCGTAGGTCAGCTGACCGGAAAATCGTAATGTAAAAATAGGGATGGGTGAGAATGTCAATCTCATTAGTAACGAAATGAGTGGCATGGACAATAAGTATCATAAAAGAGAGTGCACAGAAAAAGTGTGTGGTGAATGGATACAAGCTTTCCCTATAGATGAACAGGATAAATGCAGTCAAATTGTGGAAGTGTAACGACTAAAACAGTGGTGATCCTTTAATATAATTGAAGTGCATGAAGATAGTTGAAACGGGCGAAAGGGGAATTGTTTGCGTCCGCAGATTGTTGATGGCAAACTATACCATGAAAACGCAACCACATACGAACAATGTACAAGGCACTAAAGCGAACACAAAATCTATTCTGCTCTAATGAATGTTTTTGATGTTTTTGTTAATAACATTGTTATATACGTATTCCGTTACTACCAACATAATAATATTAAAATTAATCAATTCCTTTTCTTGAAGCTAATAATATTTACATTTATTTATTCGTTTACAAGAAACTGATAGCGTTGCCATTAATTTATTCCTTAAAAAGAAGCTAATGACATTTACATTAATGTATTCAGTTACATTGGAGGAAATTAAGACTCTAGGAGATTTTGAGATCTAAATATTTACACCATTTCTAAATGGCACTAGCGGGTGCTTTCATAGCCATTTATTAAATTACAACTGTATAGCACTGGGAGAGAAACCAGGCGCTTTAGAATGTAAAGATCGTAGCACAATAATTCCTATGGGTGATATGACAAAGCTGTTAATGAGAATAATTATGAAAAGTATAAGAAACAAGATCAAGTCATAAATTAGTAATGATAAATGCGGATTTGTAGATGGAAAGCGCAGGAACAATGCTGTATACGAGGACTATTCCAAAAGTAACCACCAATTGGCTAGTAAACAATAAACTGGTTGAATCTGCGACACCGTTCATTGTTTGCACCATGCAGTAGTCTGTTAGCTCAGTACACATCAACCTACAGTCTTATTTGTTCATTGGTTCACGACTTGCGAAAGAATAAACATAGACACAATTATTGCCGTTCTCGCCAGTTGTAAAATTTGTGGTGTGATAGTTGTCTATAATCAGAAGGTCAAAATGCGGCGGAGATTCATCGTGGATTGTATCGTCTGTACGGTGATAAAGGTATGGGTGACAGTTCTGTGAGAGATCGGTGCTGGCAGTTCACAGATATGCATGAGAGTGAGCAGGGACGACATCCATGTGTGACAGATTCATTCAACATGTCAACCAAGTCGTTGTGGAAAAGCGCTGTTTCACAATTTCAGATCTTTTTGCAGAATTTCCACAAATTTCAAGACCTAGTCTGTTTTGATTTGTCGCAGAGAGGTTAGGTTACCACAAATTATGTTCACGGTGTGTACGAAAGCAACTGACTGTTGTTCACAAAGCTCAAGGAATGGGCTCATCTTTCACGTGCCTTCTTTGCTACTGGGAAGAGGGGGCGGGGGTGCATTTCTCGACAGCATAGTGACTGGGGATGAGAGATGCGTTAACTTCGTGAATGCAGAGATGAAGGAACGGTCAAATCAGTGGATGCATACTCATTCTCCAAATAAGCCCGAACAATTCAAGCAAATATTTCCACGACGGAAAATAATGGTTTCAGTGTTCTGGGACCACAGGGGTATTTTGTTGACGGAATTCATGACACTAGGGACCACAATAACGTCAGAAGTTTATTGTGAAACATTGAAGAAGTTTCGTCAGTCGATTCAAAACAAAAGGCGCAGAATGCTCACCAGTGGCGTAATTGTTCTTCATGACATCGCGCGGCCCCACACCGCTTATCGCACAAAAGCTTTACTTGAGCAGTTTGAGGGGGGGGGGGACATTTGTAACCACTCCCTTACAACCTGGATTTGACACCAAGAGATTATCATCTCTTCGGTAAGATTAATATCTGAATGGCTACCAGCGCTTCGACACCGCCGCAGAGCTCAAGGATGGAGTCAACATTTAGGGAGGACTATAGATGTGAAAACATATATGCACTTATGCTTCCTAGACTACACAAAAGCATTTCACCAAGTGAAACATTGGGAAATAATACATTTAATAAAGCAACTGAACATTGACGGCAAGCAGCTGCAAATAATGGAGAAAATATACTGACAGAAGACAGCAGCTATTAATCAACTACCTTGATAGGAACGAATCAATGTATTCAAGAAGGGCATCACACAAGGTTGTGTATTGTCTCATGATTTGTTCTCATTAACAGCAAACATATCATGAAATCTACTGAAAATATGTCAGGGATCCTGGTGGTGGACGTAATATAAATAACTTGCATTATGCTGACGAAATCGTCCTGATAGCAACAGGTAAAAACGATCTACAGGAAATGATAGATACAGTGGTTGTAAAAAGTGAAAAATGGGCCTTAGTTTGAATAATAGAAAGCCATAAATCGTATTGATATCAAAGAAACTGATTGTGCTTAAATGAGCAATTAAAGCAAATGACATTATTTTGATACAAATGCATAAATTCATCAATCTAGGCACATCGATAACGGCCGGTCACGAACATTGAGGATAGGCGGTGAAACGGTTAAGGCTTCTGGAGTGTTTATGCTCTTGGCCACAGCTTGCATTCGCACTTTCCTCATGTTAGACTGGGTAGTTTATAGCTGCGTCGCCCTGCTACTGCGTTGAGTGCGTGGCGCGACACTGTGAGCTGTGAATTTCGTGTGAACTGCTTTTTAATCTGCCCGAGTTTGTGGAGTATGAACTACACGTTCAGAGCAGTGGCGGCTGGCTATGTCCCAGAGTTGACCTGTTGTTGTGCCTTATGCAGAAATGTGTGGCTGTTGGTTTTCTGGTTGACTGCCGCTTCCTTTGACGATGAACTGTGTTTCGTGGAGGACTGTTTTGGCATTCTGAAGACGGCATTGCGTATAGTGAAATGTTATTTTGCATCTGTCCGAGGTGTCATGGCGTGAAATTCATGCTCGTAAAATGGCGTAGCTGGCTAGAAAAATCCAGAAACGGAACAACAACATTTAGAAATGTCTGCATGTATGGCGGCTGGAGTGTCGCGGAAGTGACCGTTTTTTTTGCCTTGTTTTCTAATGACTGTCGTTTCCATCAATGAACAACTGTAGTGTCATAGAGGTCTTTTGTGTTGGCATTCTGGCGACGGCATTATGTACAGTGAAAGTTTTTTTTTTTTTATTTACATCTGTATACATATTCACTGGCACAGGAACGAAGCATAATGGGACGAACCTGTAATGCTGACCGTTGCTGTGATGTTGGAACCGCGACTGAACTGAACTGAACATCGATAACGTCAGATATAAGATGATTCACAGAGATAAAGAACAGAATTTGACAAGCAAAAACTGTATTTTGTTACACGAGCTATAACATTTAATTTAATGCATTTTGTTACATACGCTATAACATTTATATTAATGTATTTTATTACATGAGCTATAGCATTTATGTTAATGCATTTTGTTACATGAGATATACCATTTACATTAATGCATTTTGTTACATGAGCTATAACATTTACATTAATGTATTTGGTTACATCCACTAATAACATGTACAATAATGTATTTTGTTATAAGCAGCTAACCCCGTGCACATTAATCTATGTTGTTACATTAGCTAATGGCATTTACATTAGCGCATTCTGTTACATAAGCCATAACATTTACATTGATGTATTTTGTTGCATATGGCAATCAGACTTACATTAATGGGTTTTGTTATATACGCTAATGTCATTTGTATTAATGCATTCTTTTACATAAGCTAATGACATGTGCATCAATATAGTCCGTTACATTGGCTAACGACATTTTTATGAAGGTATTTCGTTTGAAGAGGTTAATAACATTGTCGTTAACATATGGATACAGACTACCCAAGACTTGAGGTACTACGGTGAGACTGACTCCCATAATGCATACCCTGATACTCTGTATACTGGGGCTGCTTGCCGAGTTAGCTGTAGGAGATGTCTGTCCATATAAGGTAAAGTAACACTTTTGCTCTGTGATAGTTTATGTTTTGCCATCTGATGGGTCAGCAATTAGGAGGACATTGGAAGCAACAGAGATGCGGTTCCTGAGACGAATGTTGCAAATTCCTTGGACTGCGAACGTAATTTACAACGAATGCCTGAAAGAGGCCAATGAATCTAAAACATTATATAAAACAATAAGAAAGAGGCAAACAACATCTTTTGGCCATGTGATGAGAAGAGAGGCATTGGATAACATCGTGACAAGTGGAAAGATCGAGGGGAAGAGAGAGAAAGAAGCAGGCCAAGAGAAACGATGCGGGATGGACTGAGACTGTGGCATGGAGGAATATCAGCAACAGAGTTGATCCAGAACACCAAAGAACGAGATCTGTGGGGAGTCATGTACGCCTACGCCAGTAGCCATGGCACTTGATGATGATAATGTGTCAGTAACACTTAGTACACTACAAGACACTAGAGGATGTGCGTACTTCGGAATACACGTATGGGGAAGCTGTAGAAGAAAAACATAATTCAAGCTATATACATATGTATATATGTGTGTGCTTGTGCATGTGTGTGTGTGTGTGTGTGTGTGTGTGTGTGTGCGTGTGTGTGCGTGCGTGCGTGTGTGTGTGTGTGTACTCACGCGTTGGGACTTCAAATGAAAACATTTAAAGTGTGATCGAATTTACAATAATCATGTATTTGTCTGGTAGGCTGTCAATATTGTTGTTAAGAATATCAAGAGTTTTAAGTGCGTGACATCACGGTGCAGACAAACACGGCGACGTCATAAGGCCAGTTAAAAGATGGGCGCTCCACTTTTGACACATGACGTCACTACGATAGTCTGCATCGTGATGTCACATGCTTAACACCCTTGACATCTTTAACAATAATATTGCCATGTTGCCAGGGTCCGCTAAAAGTCTAATGGTTCATTCAAAGGTCGACTGATCCGTTAAATTACTGCTGGTATCAGAATACAGCTGAGTATCTGGATCTGCCGCTTAATGCCGGACTGTTATAAATACTTCTATCTTACTGTCCGTATTCAGAAGAGGTATGACTGAATAATTGTGTTTTTCCTCTCCAGACAAAACCCTTGTCATTTCTCGGCACAAAACGTGGCTGGATAATTAGACTACAATTCTCCACATAACAGTAGTGCACTCGAACAGTAGTCGACTCAAACGCCAGTTGTAGTTCTATACGTGTATTGGGCTACACAAACTAGGATGAACACCATGAACATAACACTCAGATATTCCACACTGGACTTCACAATAATCTCCTAACACAAACTAGCTCTTTACAAGAATGGCGCAGTGTTGGCCATTACTCTATCTGAACGTGGTCCGCACTCGACGAAACCACATGGTAGACTGCTGTTCTCTGGACCCCACGTGGTCCCATCGTTTTCACGTTGTGTGTAAAGTACCCACTTTTCACGTTCCGGTGATTACTTGCTGAACACTGCCATAACCTCTAATCTCTGACCTGGGTTATGGCTTAACTATGCCCTGACGTCATCAGGGTCATGGCAATGTTACAAGACAATGGCATGGTTAATGTCATTTATATCACAATTTGAAGGACGTCATTTGAAGCCCCTCGTATAAATGTATGTGGTAAAGAACGGCTAGAAAATGTGTTTTCACCAGAGATATAAATTACTGAGCTCATTACAATATAATCTGACATTCTATCTGGTTCTATCCATATTCATTACTACAGACAACATCAATAGACCTTCTTATATACTAGTTCAGGGGTCACCAAACTGTTTTCACGGCGGGCCAGATAACTGACAGAATGACGAGCGAGGGCCGGATAGTCATTCTGTACAATACTTGCGCCGTACTCCGTGGCGTATGTCTTACGGACGCACTTCGTAATCCCGTATACCCACGTTTGAAACACAGCTGCACGCGATTTGGCAGCATACCGCGTTGTGCTGGTTCTTTTACGCTATAGTATTGCTGCCGGTCGTTCAGAAAGCAATGACAAACTACTGAACGTAAATTTGCCAAGACATCAACAACAGCAAAAAATGCTTATATTGACTGCAAACATATATGTATACTGTATACTGTAGACTGTATAGGATATGCCACTAACTTTAACAATACTTGCAAGCCAGAACGAAATCTCTTGGGAAAAAGACGAAACACTAAGTTAATCATGGGTGAGCGGCGTGCAATGCACAAAAAAACAAATACAACCAACGTATTTATTCACTGGAAAAAAAGTTATCAAAGAACGCGACGTTAGCAGAAAGATAGTTACATCAGACCTAGGGAGCACATATCCGAATCTCACAAACATAGCAGCAAATAAAGTTAGTAAGATGTTTGAAACTGATATTTGGCTTTCAAAATAACATAAATGTTTGGTTTAGAATTCTGCATCCAATCAAGATAATTTCTTTCAAATGTTTTATCTGTCTGTCTGTCTGTCTGTCTGTCTGTCTGTCTGTCTGTCTGTCTGTCTGTCTCGGGGGGGGGGGGGGGGGCTGAGTAATCTCAAGGTATGGTGTCCGCCTCGAGTGCTGGAGGTCCCGGGTTCAAGCCCCGGTGAGGCCCGGAATTTTTCACGTGGACTTCTAGTAAAAAAATTTCCCATGGTCTCTGGGTAGTGACACCCGTTTGTATTGTTGCGCACGTAAAAAATCTCTTGGCAGTTGGAAATCGGAAAAGAGTAGCCTAACGGCGCTGCCCTGGCAAAATTTCGAGTTACAATTCTACCCAAAGTATTTCAGGATCCTCGCCGGTGCTATGGAGTTCGTGCACTGAGTTGATATTCTCCGGACTCAGGGTTGAGTTAGGAGTAGAACGGAGCACTTATGGGTTACACCCGTTTGCCGTGATGTTGATTAGTCGACTAAACTAAACTAAACTAACTAATATTTTCGTAATAACACGAGGTATCGATAGCATTGTTATGCTATGTTTGTTACTGTATTGCTTATTTTCACACTTGTAGTTCACTTACCTATCACTGTCAAAGAAATCCATGTGACATACCTATAAAATGGATAAACAGGCAAAAAGAAGTAAATATTTCTTACAGCGGACCTGTCTTGACAGGCGGACGCATCTGGGGGAGGGAAAGATGTGTGTGTGTGTGTGTGTGTGTGTGTGAGTGTGTGTGTGTGTGTGTGTGTGTGCGTGCCGTGGAAACCATGGTAACGTCAGAGCGTAGGCGGCACTACAACGAGTCGGGGAAGGACTTTGGATGGCGCGAAATAAGCAAACATTACAATAAACAAGAAAATCTAGATACAATAATTTATAATTGAAAATAGTAAGTTTAAGACACATAGCAGCCAGGAGGTCTCCGCACGTGTGAAGATCTCTTATTATTCTAAACATAATATTTACAGTTAAATTGTATCACAACGTCTCGTGTTCCATACGTTATATCAAGCAAGTTCGGGTACCAAAGGCGGGCCGGATGAAATGACGTCGCAGGCCGGATTCGGCCCGCGGGCCGCAGTTTGGTGACCCCTGTACTAGTTGATTGATTGATTGATTGATTAATTTGCTTTATATTCAAGGTTTGCTTGTGTGCAAGGAATGGCATATATTGTGAAAGTTTAGGATTATCGTCCGTGCCAGCACTGGTCAGCCCAGATCCTACAGTGTATGTACTGCTGTCATTTGACGTACGTTGGCATTGCTTTCCTTCTTCTTCTTCTTCTTCTTCTTCTTCTTCTTCTTCTTCTTCTTCTTCTTCTTCTTCTTCTTCTTCTTCTTCTTCTTCTTCTTCTTCTTCTTCTTCTTCTTCTTCTTCTTCTTCTTCTTCTTCTTCTTCTTCTTCTTCTTCTTCTTATTATTATTATTATTATTATTATTATTATTATTAATATTATTTCCTTCACGTCGTTCTACTCGTCCTCCTCCACGTCCGCCTCCCCTGCTACTACCATTATTGCAACAACTACTACTACTACTACCACTACTACTACCACTACTACTACCACTACTACTACCACTACTACTACCACTACTACTACCACTACTACTACCACTACTACTACTACTACTACTACTACCACTACTACTACCACTACTACTACTACAACTATAGCAACAACAACTACTACTACCTACTTCTACAACAATTACTAATAATACTATTGATAATACTACTAATAGTACTACTAACTACCACTACTACTACTACTACTACTACTACTACTACTACTACTACTACTACTACTACTACTACTACTACTACTACTACTACTACTACTACTACTACTACTACATCAACAACTACTACTACTATTACTGCCACTACTACTACCACTACTTCTGCAACTACTACTACTAGCTCTACTACTACTACTACTACTACCACTACTTCTGCAACTACTACTACTAGCTCTACTACTACTACTACATCACTACCACTACTACTACAACTACTGCTGCTGCTGCTGCTACTACTACTACTACTACTACTACTACTACTACTACTACTACTACTACTACTACTACTACTACTACTACTACTACTACTACTACTACTACTGCTGCTGCTGCTACTACTACTACTACTACTACTACTACTACTACTACTACTACTACTACTACTACTACTACTACTACTACTACTACTACTACTACTACTACTACTACTACTACTACAACTATAGCAACAACAACTACTACTACCTACTACTACAACAATTACTAATAATACTATTGATAATACTACTAATAGTACTACTAGTACCACTACTACTACTACTACTACTACTACTACTACTACTACTACTACTACTACTACTACTACTACTACTACTACAACAACAACTATTAATACGAGTTTAAGTCAATAAGTAAGTCACACATGGCTGTTGAAAAATAACTAAATACTGATAACAACTTGAAACCTGTTTATTTTTATACATACATTGTCTCTTTATTTCTCAACATAATTTCCACCAACATTGATGCACTTATCCCATCGTTTTATGATTTCTCCCAAGCCGACTTCATAGAACTGCGTGCTCTGTTTTCTAAACAATCTTTTCACTTCAGATTCAACTTCGGCGTAATTCGCAAAACGTCTCCCGCCAAGATGGGCTGTCAGTGGTTATGACAGTTCTGTGGAATGACCGGTAAATGAAAACAAAGCACGCAGTTCTATGCAGCCGGTTTGGCAGGACTGATAAAACGATTGGATAATTGCATCAATGTTGGTGTAAATTATGTTGAGAAATAAAGGGACAATGTATGTATAAAAATAAACTGTTTTCACGTTGTTATCATGTGTAGTTACTTTTTCTACAGCCATTTGTGACTTACTTATTAACTACTCTCGTAATACTACTACATCTGCCACTTCTGCTACTATTACAACAACTACTATTACTACTACTACTACTACTACTACTACTACTACTACTACTACTACTACTACTACTACTACTACTACTACTACTACTGCTACTACTACTACTACTACTACTACTACTACTACTACTACTACTACTACTACTACTACTAATTTTTCTACTGCTGCTATTACTATAGGATTACGATTATTACTACTATTATTGCTGCCACTATTACTACTCCTATTTATTCTAGTGCTGCTGCCGCTGCTACTACTACTACTATTACAACAACTACTACTACTGATACTACTATTAATTTTACTACCTCATCTACTATTAATGATGACGTTAATTTAATAGTAACCTGAGAGATTGATATAAATACGCCAATGCGTAATACAGCATTAATATGTCTGCACTGAGGGGAATGCAGCAGTATCGAGGACAGAGGACGTGAAATCAACAGTAACATGGGAGTAATGATCTGGATATCGCAGTAATAGGAGAGACTGACTTGAATATGACAGTAATATTGTATTAGTGACGTGAATACAGGCTGCAATTAAAGAGCGATGTGAATACATAAGTAATGTGGGAAGAATTACGTGAATACAGCAGTAACATGGAAGGAATGATGTGTATACAGCAGTAACATAGAAGGAATGATGAGAATACAGCAGTAACGTGGAAGGAATGATGAGAATACAGCAGTAACATGGAAGGAATCATGTATATACAGCAGTAACGTGGAAGGAATGATGAGAATACAGCAGTAACATGGAAGGAATGATGAGAATACAGCAGTAACGTGGAAGGAATGATGAGAATACAGCAGTAACATGGAAGGAATCATGTATATACAGCAGTAATATGGAAGGAATCATGTAAATACAGCAGTAACATTGAAGGAATGATGAGAATACAGAAGTAACGTGGAAGGAATTATGAGAATACAGCAGTAACATTGAAGAAATGATGAGAATACAGCAGTAAAGTGGAAGGAATCATGTATATACAGCAGTAATATGGAAGGAATGATGAGAATACAGCAGTAACGTGGAAGGAATGATGAGAATACAGCATTAACATGAAAGGAATCATGTATATACAGCAGTAATATGGAAGGAATCATGTAAATACAGCAGTAACATTGAAGGAATGATGAGAATACAGAAGTAACGTGGAAGGAATTATAAGAATACAGCAGTAACATTGAAGGAATGATGAGAATACTGCAGTAACGTGGAAGGAATGATGAGAATACAGCAGTAACATGGAAGGAATCATGTGTATACAGCAGTAACATGGAATGAATGATGTGCATACAGCAGTAACATGGAAGAAACCATGTGTATACAGCAGTAATATGGAAGGAATGATGTGCATACAGCAGTAATATGGAAGGAATGATGTGTATACAGCAGTAACATGGAAGGAATGATGTGCATACAGCAGTAATATGGAAGGAATCATGTATATACAGCAGTAACATGGAAGGAATGATGTATATACAGCAGTAACATGGAAGGAATGATGAGAATACAGCAGTAACATGAAGGAATGATGAGAATACATCAGTAACGTGGAAGGAATGATGTGCATAAAGCAGTAATATGGAAGGAATCATGTATATACAGCAGTAACATGGAAGGAATCATGTATATACAGCAGTAACATGGAAGGAATGATGTGTATACAGCAGTAATATGGAAGGAATGATGTGTATACAGCAGTAACATGGAAGAAATCATGTGTATACAGCAGTAACATGGAAGAAATCATGTGTATACAGCAGTAACATGGAAGGAATGATGTGTATACAGCAGTAACATGGAAGGAATGATGTGTATACAGCAGTAACATGGAAGGAATGATGTGCATACAGCAGTAACATGGAAGGAATGATGTGCATACAGCAGTAATATGGAAGGAATGATGTGTATACAGCAGTAACATGGAAGGAATGATGTGCATACAGCAGTAACATGGAAGAAATCATTGTATACAGCAGTAACATGGAAGGAATGATGTGCATACAGCAGTAATATGGAAGGAATCATGTATATACAGCAGTAACATGGAAGAAATCAAGTATATACAGCAGTAACATGGAAGGAATGATGAGAATACAGCAGTAACATGAAGGAATGATGAGAATACAGCAGTAATGTGGAAGGAATGATGAGCATACAGCAGTAATATGGATCGGGCTACCAGGCGAATCCACTGCAACATGTAATGCCCATGTAAATTGCGTCCCCAAGTCAAGGACGAGAAGTCGAAGTTCAAGTCCATCGGACCTGTGTAGGGAAAGAACCCTTACATCGTCATCACTTTACTGGAAGTATAACAGTCAGGGCTCTTATCCTATCGGTCACGATACTTCCATTGTAAACTGAACTTGAGACTTGTCTAACATATATTTAGCTGAACTTGAGACAGGTCTAACATATATTTAGCTGAACTCGAGACAGGTGTAACATATATTTAGCTGAAATTGAGACACATCTAAAATATATTTACCTGAACATGAGACAGATCTAACATATAATTAGCTATACTTGAGAAAGTCTAACATATATTTAGCTGAACTTGAGACAGGTCTAACATATATTTAGCAAAATCCAAACACCTCTAAATGCATTAAAATGAACATAATGATTGTTATACAGACATGGCCGTTTCATTAATTCATTCAGTAGCATGTCCTTTGCAGAACCTTGCTCCCATAACAACCTTCCGGATAACCTCTCGATCGTAAGCAAGATGTCCCACACCCGATACACCCATCTGGAGATCATCTGCTACATTCTGCACCCATTTTCTCTTTGGCCTTCCTCTTCCTCTTCTCCAAGGCATATACCCCTCCATTATTGTTCTCTCCAAACTTTCGTGACGTTTCAAGTGACCAAAATATTTCAATTTTCTTTGTTTTATCGTCTTTAATAGCCAACCTTCTTAATATTCAGCTCTTGAAGTATGGATGCATTTGTTCTTTTCTTTACCCAAGACATTCTTAAACCTAGTCTATAACATTTATATTCAAAGGTATTTATCCGCTGTTCTCCATGTTTAGTAAGTATAAAGGTCTCAAGGTGCGTGTTGCAAATATTGAATAAAATATTATCAGTAATGAAATAATATAAGTAAACATGGCCGTGTATTGATATTATTTCATGATTATATTCACAGAATAACAATATCTCGACAGTTCCAGAACAAAGCTTCCCAAACGGTTTGCAAGAGATTTCATTCATGAACAACCCCATTACAGTGATTGGCGAACGTGTCTTTACAGGATCTTCTCACACTTTGCAAAGCTTGTCATTTTCCAATGCACATTTTTCCACCATCCCAAATGCCCTCAGTTATTTGACTGCTCTGACTTATTTTTATATTTCCCACACGTATATCCAAGACTGGAATATCAATGCAATGAAGGTCATAGGTTCAACTGTGGACAATCTGTATCTGGAGGACGTTGGTCTCACCTCCTGGCCGGACTGGATTCAGTATTTTAATAAACTCACACAGCTGAGTATAGTCAACAGTTCCATATCATCCATACCTGATGGCTCGCTACATAACCAGACCGATACTTTACACAGCTTAACGCTGATGAACAACAATCTTAAGGCAGTTCCCAAAGCGATGTCAGAACTCAAGGCTGTACAGATGTTAAATCTGGTGAACACAAAGATCTCAGACCTGACCTACCTGCCCAGGGACAGCAAGATCTCTTCCCTGGCGCTGGACAACACCAGCCTGTCAAACCACACACACATCAGCCAGATGTTACAGCCCTACGCCTCCTCACTGATAAACATTTATCTTCAAGGCAACCATCTTTACGCCATTCCCGACCTGTCCTTCATGACACAGTTAGGCAGCATCGATCTATCCCATAATGTGATATCTGACTCACAGTCTGGCTCCATGCCTGCAATAACCTATGACGTTCAAGTCAGATATAACCGCCTCAGTGTCATCCCTCGTATGATGTCCAGTCTGTATTCCGTAACCAACTTGGACATGTCTTTTAACACAATCAAGCTCATCAGATACACCGACTTCCACACATCGATGATTGAGGTGGATCTTACCTCCAACAGCATCAGTCAGCTGACAGATTCCAGCTTCCCGCAGAATGCGGGTATAGAGATACTGACGTTAAACTCTAACCCCATTGTGACAATCACAGATCAGGCTTTCATAAATCTGCAGCAGCTGTCAGACCTGTACATGCAACACACATTGCTGACCCGTCTGCCTTCAGCCCTCGCCACCCTCGGAAACCTCAAGCTCCTGGACCTGACTGGCAGCAGGAACCTGGTCTGTACTTGCAGTGAGAAGAACCTGGAGCCTCTCCTTAAGGTACTGTATAGCCTCAAAGGAAACTGCGGGTTGACCTCACTAAATGACTTCTTTATCATCTTGAGCCCATCTTGTCCCGACCATTAGGGCAGCGAAGAAAGTGCTCATTCTGAAACAAAGGACACGCCACACTTTAATTGCAATTTTCGTTGTCCGCCGTCAGACGGCAACATGAACATACCCAGAGAAAGCAGCAGACAGCTTGTTGACATATCCATAGAATTTCTCTTGCCGTGGAGCGAGAGTAGACCTAGACAATTTCCTGTATGGATAGACAGAGCAGTAAAGGTACTTTAAAGAAGTTAAATAACAAAGATAACAGGATAATCACATCAGAAAAAGACTGCTTATTTTCTGTGAATATGCCATAGAGTATGTCGTCACAACCAGAAAGAGGGGGAGCGAGGCCGAGAGAGACCAAAAAAAAAATAACAAACAAAGACGCTGGATAGACTGACATCATGGCATGGAGGAACATCGGTATCAGAAATGATTAGCATCACACGAGACAGAAGTTTGTGAACAGACACTATTACCAGCTATCTCAAATTATCATCACATTTGCCCAAAGATGAGCATTTCTGCATTTCGATGCACATATATTAATAAATGTTTTAACTATTAAGAAATGGACGGAAAATATATTAATAAATTAATAATTAAGAAATGGACTGGAGAACTTAGTGACAACTGGCAAGATCGAAGGGAACAGACCAAGAGGAAGACCGAGAGGAAAATATCTGGATGGCTTTGCCACATGGCATGGACGAGACAGGAACACTGAGCTGATCCACGACTCTGGTGATCGAGTGAAATGGCGAGTCATGACCACCCACGCTTTTCGGCATGGCACATGATTGATTGATTGATATTAATAAATGCAGCGCAAATAAACTGAGACTAATCACCAACAGCAATTGTTCACTTGTATGCACATACATGACCACTCTGGCGTAAATAAACTGTTTGAGACTAATTAACAACAGCAATTATACACTTGTATGCACATATATGACCACTCTGGCGTAAATAAACTGTTTGAGACCAACCACCAACACCCAACAACATCGAGTATGGTTTCCGCCGTTATGGTTTTAATGTGGTGTCCTAATGAAAGCGGCTTAACCACAACGCCTATTGTGATCTATCATTGTGTTTGTGTCAGCCTCAACCGTTTCACTGTCACTGTCATTTACTGCCAATATAGTACCTTGCGGTGTATAGCAGGGGATCTTTGAGCCTGAGGAATGAAGGTCGAATGGCTAGTGCAGTCGCTGAGAACTGTGCAGGTTAGGATTTTCTGTTTGCCCCCCAACAGAAAAAAAGACAATCCCACACCTTACCGGGGATTCGAACTCGGGTCTCCCGAAGGAGAATCCGGCGCTCTAGCCACTCGGCCAGCCGATCCTCTAAAGTTTCACTGTGTGTATTGTTGTATCCAGTGTTAAACACTATGCGATCATAAACAAATAGAGCGCCTCTTTATCTACTAGAATGCCAGTTAATCAATTCTCAGCGATGCATCCATCCAGGAGGAATCAATACTGTTTTAGACGCCACCGTACAGCTCTGCTGACTTCCCTCTATATAACATATTTAACTGTTTGCACACCTTCGGCTACACATTTTCTTATCAGCCCCTTTTCACAACTGAACCTCGGCGCCGCCTTCCTGGCAACGAAGAATATGTACTGGCCAAGCAACGTGTCATACCTACTTCTTTATGTTTATGTTTTAATGTTATTAAATCTTCTAATTCCATGTCTTTCCTTAAATCTGTTTGTGTTTTTCCTGATAAATATTAGTATAATCGAAACGTCGATATGTTGTGTCGTAGTATACATTGTTTTCATTTCGTTATTTTGTGTGGGTGGATGTTATCATCGAGCCTGTAAATTACGTTTGCAGTATTGGCGTTGGTTGTAAGGTATGTACACTTTCTCTGTATTTAGTGTCTCACACTGTATTGCTGGAGTTACATACACCGCATTGACTTTATTTTCTTCTGTTATATCCTGCTCCAGCCGTTACCTCTCTCAGTGTCTGTATCTACCTCTCCTTCACTTCCGCTGTCTGTCTGTCTGTCTGTCTGTCCCTCAGTGTCTGCATTAATCTCTCCATAACGTCCTCTGTATGTCTGTCTGTTTTCCCCTCAGTGTCTGCATCTATCTCCCTGTCACTTTCGCTATGTGATTGTCTGTCTTTCCCCAATGTCTGCATCCATCTCTTTGTCACTTCCGCTGCATGTGTGCCTGTCTGTATTTCCCCCAGTGTCTGCATCTATCTCTCCGTCGCTTCCGCTGTATGTGTGTCTGTCTGTATTTCCCCCAGTGTCTGCATCTATCTCTCCGTCACTTCCGCTGTATGTGTGTCTGTCTGTAATTCCCCCAGTGTCTGCATCTATCTCTCCGTCACTTCCGCTGTATGTGTGTCTGTCTGTAATTCCCTCAGTGTCTGCATCTATCTCTCCGTCACTTCCGCTGTATGTGTGTCTGTCTGTAATTCCCCCAGTGTCTGCATCTATCTTTCCGTCACTTCCGCTGTATGTGTGTCTGTCTGTAATTCCCCCAGTGTCTGCATCTATCTCTCCGTCACTTCCGCTGTATGTGTGTCTGTCTGTATTTCCCCCAGTGTCTGCATCCATCTCTCCGTCACTTCCGCTGTATGTGTGTCTGTCTGTAATTCCCCCAGTGTCTGCATCTATCTCTCCGTCACTTCCACTGTATGTGTGTCTGTCTGTATATCCCCCAGTGTCTGCATCTATCTCTTCGTCACTTCCGCTATGTTTGTCTTTCTCCCAGTGTCTGTATTTATCCCTCCATGCTTTCCTCTGTCTGTCTTTGCCTCAGTGTCTGTATCTATCTCTCGGTCCTTTCCTCTGTCTGTCATCAGTTCTTACTCTTACCAGATAATTACAATTATCTGAAGCCAGGGTGTTTTCTCTTGTCGAAGCACTGTTCTTTGCTGACTAGCTCAGAACTCAAGCATAGACCACTTGGCGCGCTGCTACTTCTAGTAGTTTCTAGGGAATGCACTGGCTCATTGTCAAGTGCCAGTTAGCTTTCCTATTGCCCGTGTCCCTCGCAATCATGCCAACCCATTCCGACTTCTGAGGTGCTTGTAATTAACCCGTTCGGCCACGTCCCAGAACTTTATTAAATCCACCATTTCAGTTTTCCAAATACAATGGCGGCCGCGGTTGCGTAGTGGCTATCTACTGCCCCTGCTGACTTGGTGGTCAAGGGTTCGACCTGCAGCTGGGCGAAATCGGAATTGTAAAAATGAAATTGGGCTCTCAGGCCAGCCTAAGATGGGTACCAAGAATGTATTGGGAGGTAAATGTGGCTGTGTGATACCCATCACATGACCTAGGATGTTTCTATTGGTCTATACAAGTATGCGCCTAGCACCGTCAGCCCAAAGCGCCTGTTTTCGTGTACGGAGGCCCATTACATGACTGTTGATATTTGCATGCGCTTCACGGGACGTTGCAAACAGCTCGTCATTCAGCAACATAATCTGCTACATGACTGGTGATATTTGCATGACCTTCACTGGGCGTTGCAAACAGCTCGTCATTCAGCAACATAATCTGCTACATGACTGGTGATATTTGCATGCGCTTCACTGGGCGTTGCAAACAGCTCGTCATTCGGCAACATAATCTGCTACATGAAGGAGTGTATTACCGGCTGGTCGTGCTGAATTATTCCTTCAGCACTAGAATCTGCTACATGACGGGTTGTATTACCAGCAGGTCGTGCTGAGTTATTCCTTCACTAATAGAATCTGCTACATGACGGGTTGTATTACCAGCTGGTCGTGCTGAGTTATTCCTTCAGCAATAGAATCTGCTACATGATAGAGTGTATTACCAGCTGGTCGTGATGAGTTATTCCTTCAGCAATAGAATCTGCTACATGACTGGTGATATTTGCATGCGCTTCACGGGACGTTGTAAACAGATCGTCATTCAGCAACATAATCTGCTACATGAAGGAGTGTATTACAGCTGGTCGTGCTGAATTATTCCTTTAGCAATAGAATCTGCTACATGACGGGTTGTATTACCAGCTGGTCGTGCTGAATTATTCCTTCAGCAATAGAATCTGCTAAATGACTGGTGATATTTGCATGCGCTTCACGGGACGTTGTAAACAGATCGTCATTCAGCAACATAATCTGCTACATGAAGGAGTGTATTACCGGCTGGTCGTGCTGAATTATTCCTTCAGCAATAGAATCTGCTACATGAAGGAGTGTATTACCAGCTGGTCGTGCTGAGTTATTCCTTCACTAATAGAATCTGCTACATGACGGGTTGTATTACCAGCTGGTCGTGCTGAGTTATTCCTTCAGCAATAGAATCTGCTACATGATAGAGTGTATTACCAGCTGGTCGTGCTGAGTTATTCCTTCACTAATAGAATCTGCTACATGATAGAGTGTATTACCAGCTGGTCGTGCTGAGTTATTCCTTCACTAATAGAATCTGCTACATGATAGAGTGTATTACCAGCTGGTCGTGCTGAGTTATTCCTTCAGCAATAGAATCTGCTACATGATAGAATGTATTACCAGCTGGTCGTGCTGAGTTATTCCTTCAGCAATAGAATCTGCTACATGACGGGTTGTATTACCAGCTGGTCGTGCTGAGTTATTCCTTCAGCAATAGAATCTGCTACATGATAGATTGTATTACCAGCTGGTCGTGCTGAGTTATTCCTTCAGCAATAGAATCTGCTACATGATAGAGTGTATTACCAGCTGGTCGTGCTGAGTTATTCCTTCAGCAATAGAATCTGCTACATGACGGGTTGTATTACCAGCTGGTCGTGCTGAGTTATTCCTTCAGAAATAGAATCTGCTACATGATAGATTGTATTACCAGCTGGTCGTTCTGAGTTATTCCTTCAGTAATAGAATCTGCTACATGATAGAGTGTATTACCAGCTGGTCGTGCCGAGTTATTCCTTCAGCAATTGAATCTGCTACATGATGGAGTGTACTACCGGCTGGTCGTGATGAGCCCGTCGTTCAGCAACATAATCTTCCACATCATGGAGTGTATTGTCGGCTGGCCGTGCTGAGCGCATCGTTCAGCAACATAATTTACTTCAAGATGACCAACTAACTATCATTTAGAGGTAACAGAACAGGGTCACCGAAAACAAACCGGAACAAGTAGATACAATTGCCACCACAGAGCAAGCTCGACTGGAGGCTTTCGATCGTGAGAAGTAGTCCCCCATCGCCGAATGTTTTGTCCCTTTATCTTCCTGAAACTCTCTATGAGCGGGCCCGCCTGGGCAATGACATTGGGTGATTTGGTCCTGTCGTGGGTTCGTATCCTATTCCTAGACGCTGGAATCGCTATTCCCCCCATGTCCCATATACTCGCATTGGGCCTGCTGGCAAACTACCCGTCATCATGGAGGAGAACACCGTGCACCTGCGGCTTCATGCCCTAACACATACCCTAGCCGTGAGAACCCTACTTCTTCCCAGGCCGTTAGCCTCTTTCCTCGTCTCCGCATCAGCGTTTTGCTATGCACCGGTAGTCGTCGTTGCCGCTATCTTGCATTTTTAGTTGTCAGTTCAAGGCTCAATGATTATCACTTTCGCTCGCCCTCTAGGAAGCCAGATCTTTCTCTCGGCTACTTGGCAATAGGTATGGGCTCCCCCAAACGTCACCCTATCTCTGCTGCCGATCGCGGTCCTCGCGAATACACCGTCACACAACCTGATCTTTCCAATACTTCAGTATTTGTGATTTTGTCTTGCCACTTAATACCAAGTATTCTTCGCAGACACCGCATATGAAAGCTGTTTAAACGTTTCTCTTGGCGTGAGTAAGTTGTCCAGGTTTCACTGCCATAAAGAAGAGTACTAAGGACACAGGCTTGGTAGACGAGGACTTTTGTTTTAGCAGTAAGCTTCCTGTTCTCCCAGACTCTTTTTGCTAACATGTTCATTGTTGTTGCTGCCTTGCCAATCCTGATGTTGATTTCCTGATCGAGGGATAATTTGCTATTTACCTCTGATCCTAGATATGTATAATGGTCTACTATCTCCAGTTCGGCGTCGTCAATAAACATTGATGGTACACCATGTGCACCTTGTGACATAATCTGTGTCTTCTTTTTGTTAATTGTTAAACCAAATTCAGAACAAGCATTGGAGAATGCAGATAGTAGATGTTGTAATTCTTCCTCAGAGTGGGTCGTAATCGCAGCATCATCCGCAAAAAACAACTCTCTGATTAGTACCCTGCTAATTTTGGTCTTGGCCTTCAATCTCTGAGCATTATAGAGGCCACCATCTGAGCGTGAGTGAATGTATATACCATCATCCTGATCACGAAAGGCATATTTCAGTAGAAGTGAAAAGTATATCCCAAAGAGGGTGGGGGTTAGCACACAGCCTTGCTTAACTCCACTCTTGATTTCAAACTCTTCTGAAGTTGAGCCATCAAACTTGATTATACCCTTCATGCCTGTGTGGAACGATTCCACAATGGAGAGAAGAGTTGGTGGGCAGCCAATCTTCTTTAGTGCTTTGAACAGACCCTCACGACTGACCAAATCGAATGCCTTTGTGAGGTCGATGAAGGCAATAAACAGTGGCTGATTTTGTTCCCGGCATTTTTCTTGCATCTGTCGCAATGAGAATATCATATCAATGGTAGACCGGTTCTGACGGAGGCCACACTGTGATTCGGGGTAGACTTGATCTCCCAGGACTTGAAGTCTGTGCAGGACAATTCTGGCAAATACTTTCCCAACAATACACAGAAGTGAGATACCCCTATAGTTGTTACAGTCGCTCCGATCTCCCTTGTTCTTGTACAGCGTAATGATGTTTGAATCTTTGAAATCCTGTGGGACTTGTCCTTCTCGCCAGCATAGCTCTATTAGCTGGTGGATTTGTAGAGCGAGTGTGTCTTGCCCACTCCTGATCACCTCTATTGGAATCCCATCCTTACCTGGAGCCTTGCCAGATGCAAGCTCATTTATAGCACACTTAACTTCTGTTGTGTTGGTAAGTGTGTCCAGGTAGTCAAGAGTTGGCAGGGCCTCTATGGCGTTGAGGGCATCATCCGCTAGCTTGGTCTCACTTGAGTAAAGCTCTACATAGTGCTCGACCCATCTATCCATCTGCTGTTTCTTATCAGTGATGATTTCTCCAGTCAAGGTTTTCAGCGGTGCACTTCTTTTGATCATTGGACCACAGGCGTTCTTTATTCCTTCATACATGCTTCTGATGTTTCCCTTATCACTTGCGATTTGAATGGACTCACATAACTTGATCCAATAGTCATTCGCACACTGCCTGGCAGCCTTTTGTACATCCTTCCTTGCTTGCTTCAGCTCACTCAGAGTGTTACGCGTTGGTCTTTCCTTGTTTCTTAAGAGAGCTATCTTCTTTTTATCAATCAAGGGCTGCAGTATCTGGCTGTTTGCCGCAAACCAGTCCTGCCTCTTTTGATCCACAGTGCCGTAAACCCCTACCGCTGTTTTATAAATAGTTTCCTTAAGTTTACTCCATTTATCATTTACTATACAATTTTCTGATGTATCATTGAAAGCGTCTTCAAGTTGCTGTTGAAATTCAAAGCACTAGTAATATTAATCCTTGGGCTAGACTTGTGTTTAGCTGTGTAGATTCTCTTTGGTCTCAGTCTAACCCTTGCAACAACCAAAGAATGATCTGTATCACAGTCAGCACTGTGGTAACTTCGAGTTAATGATGTATGGTTCAGATGTTGTCTCCGTGTGATAATGAAGTCCAGCTGATGCCAATGGCCGGATCTTGGATGTTTCCATGTGACCTTATGCATCTCTTTTGTTTTAAAAAAGGAGTTTGTAATACATAGGTCATTTCTAGTGCAATGCTCCAGCAGCCTTTGCCCATTATCATTCATGCGACCGATGTTGTATTTTCCAAGGCACACTGGCCATGAACTCGAGTCCTTGCCCACACGAGCATTGAAATCACCGAGCATATAAATGTAGTCGGATTTTGGAACTGCCTTGATCGCAGAGTCTAGCTGCTCATAGAACGTATCCTTCACATCATCAGAGGAAGCGAGTGTCGGTGCATATGCAGTGAGAATGGTGGCAAATCCACAGGAGGTTGCCAAGCGCAGTGATAATAATCTTTCATTACCTCCAGCTGGGATATCAATCATTCCCAGTAGTGAATTCTTCACTGCAAAGCCCACACCATGTTGCCTTTTTTCTGCCTGCCCTCTTCCCTTCCAAAAAAAGGTGTAATTGTTTTCCCTGAGTGACCCTTCCTCAGCGAGGCGAGTCTCCTGCAGGCAAGCAATATCAATGTTAAGACGATTGAGTTCGGCATCACTCACAGCCGTTTTTCTCACATCGTCAATATTTGTCAAGTCAGTGAAAAATCCTGGACACATGGTTCTCACGTTCCAGGTTGCAAGCCGTAGCTTGAGGTTTCTATTCTTTTTATTAGTACCTGGTGCATTGGTTTTACAGCCTGCGATTCAGATTTTGTCCTAGCCCCAAGCACCCATTGAAGCAGGGAGGCTGTGGCGGATCAGCACCCAATTGGCTGGGGGGTGCCCAGCTTGAGGCGGGCGGTAGCTGATCAGTGACACCTGTAGGTGTCTCCCACCGTCAGAGGCAACGCGTGGCGCCCCATGTCTACACCAACTGACAAGGACTTATAACCCATAACAGTTGCCTCTAGCTTTGATTCCGAGACCGGTTAAGACCAGGGATGGAGTTATTGCCTCTCCATAGCACAAAGCCTGGGCTAAAATAAAGAAACCATGTGTTGCCCATGCAGCATGATCCCTCTCTCGGCCTGCCTAGTTCACTCCAGAGGAAAGTTGACACCTATAATCTGGAACAAGACAAGCTGCAGAAGCTGCCAGATCAGCAAAGCGATGCTCTAACTGTCCGCCTGTCGGAGCTTCGATCCTAGACCAGCTGCCAACCAAGGCTTAGGGCCTGGTCTGCCCTGCCATGACTTATTTTGTCTTTGGGTTGCATATATATATATATATATATATATATATATATATATATATATATATATATATATACAAAGAGAGAGAGAGAGAGAGAGAGAGAGAGAGAGAGAGAGAGAGAGAGAGAGAGAGAGAGAGAGAGAGAGAACGAACGAACGAACGGACTTTATTTTCAAAGTGTCACAAATTGGGAACGCAGGCCCGTCTTACATTCGGCCCTTCCTATCACTCATCTTTCTTTCATCAACAGTGCATAGGAAAAAAACATTGTCACATGAATTTTGTAAACATAAACAAAGCATATTACCATGTTATCACCCATCCACCACCCATCCACACATCCCCCATTCACTCCAAATCCCCCACCCAACCACACACACAACCCAGACACACATACATGCCTCCACCCATCCACCACATCCCTACACCTACACATCTCCCTACCCACACACACCACCCACCCACCACACATCCCATCCACCCACACCCCAAGCACACATACATTGCCCAACCCACACATCCCCCACCTACTCACACCCACCCACCTACACACATCTCCCCACCCACTCACATATCCTCTACCCGTCCAATTACCTACCAACAATCACCCACCAGCATATCCTCTTCCACCTACACACCTCCGACCACCCAGCCAAACACACATACCTCAGCCACACATCCCCCACGCACATACACATCTCCCCGCCAACTCACATATCCCGCACCTACCCATACACAAATTTCGCACCCACCCACATAAACTCCTATCTCCCGCAGCCCACTCACAGATCCCGAGCCTACCCATACAAACATCCCCCACCATCTCCTAACCTACACACACTCACCCGCCCACATATCCTCTACCCACCCACACATCCTCTACCCACCCATCCCCCAACAAAACATCCCTTAACCACACACCCTTACCCATATATAATCACCCACCCACACATCCTCTACCCACCCATCCCCCAACCAAACATCGCTTAACAACACATCCCTTAACCACACACCCTTACACATATATAATCACCCACCCACACATCATCTACCCACACATCCCTCAGTCACACGTCCCTTAACCACACACCCGTACCCATATACACACACATCCCCACCCACACATACATCTACCCACCCTTACACACATCCCTCACACACATCCCAACCCACCAACACATCCCCCATTAACAAACACACACCTCCCATCCACGCACACACACCCCACACACACACACACACACAACCCACCTACACATCATCCACCCATACACCCATCCCCTCACACATCCCTAGACTCACGTACTTATCCCTCGACCACTAACACCCACACATCCCTCACCCACTCATCAACACATACATCTCCTATCTACCCACCCACACTCACACACCCCAACCACCCATCTAAACACACACACCCCACCATCACACACATCCTTCACACAATCGCACACCCAATAACACCTCCACCAACCCACACACACACATCCTGTATCCACACCCATCTCCCATCCCACACAACACCAGACCCACACACATTTCAAAGACATCCCTCACCCACACACACATCTCCCCACACATCTCCTACATATCCAATCATCCCCCAACTACAATCACCCTCACTACCCACACATACATCCTCCATCCAGCCACACACACCCCCACCCACCCAGACATATCCCCCAAGCACACACACTTCCCCAAATCCATGACTTTCACCCATGACGCACCCATCCCTCAACCCACACACATCCCCCACACCCCCACACACATTCACCCACACATCCCTCACCCACACACCTACCCACCCACACACACACTCCCCACCCATCGTCCTAAACATCCCACACCCATACACATCCCTCACCCACACACACACATCCCCACACCCACAACCATCCCCACCTGCACACATCTCCCACCCACCACATATCCCAAACACCCACATCTCCCCAACCACACATATCCCCCACCCATCCCATAACCCACCAACAATCATCCACCCACATATCCTCCTCCACCCACTCACCCACAACCATCAAGTCAAACACACATCCCCACCCACACACACATCTCCCCGCCAACCCATACATCACGCACGTACCCACACACAAATCCTGCAGAGAGAGAGAGAGTCGGAGAGTTAAAAATCAGGACTAAAGTAGGGGGTTATCGCAGCTGAATTTTATTAGAAGACAGCAAGTCAAATGGTTTGGCCATGTAACTAGGTTACCAACTAACAGTATACCACAAGAAATAATAATGTGCAGACCAAATGGAAGTAGAGAAAGAGGCAGACCTCGTAAACAATTTGACTGAGCGAATAACAGAGTCCAGTGGAATCTCGATATATGAAGCCCATGAACGTTCACTCTCCCGCTGTTTATATTTCACCTGCACACCGCAAGATACAAGATGAACGAGATGAGATGATATGAGTTAACAAAATGTTAAAATATGCAAAATCAGTCACATGACGTCATGGAGCACAAATGCGACCAAGTACTACAAGGTTACTGCCCCCAGATGCAATACTAATGGCCTAGTTAGAATATCCTCTGACGGCCTTAACTGTATTTTTTGTTTAATGTGATACAATAACTGTGCAAGGTGGACGCATTATAATCACCTACATACTTACTGATCATTCTAATTGATAACCCCTTCACGCTGCTAGATCATATTACGCGCACGAATACAATTACTGTTCAGCTGGCTGCAATATTTACTGAACATAGCGGTAACCCTTTTGCATAATTCTCTTTAATGTAGACAACAGCTGGTAGATCTGAGCAAGTCAGTCTCTCGATGCCAAATCCACAGACATCTAACATAACTGCTTGCTTAGCGAATTGTTAAATTTGCCGTACTGCTCTATCCAATGTCTGTGCAAGTTAACCAGATTTATCAGTCTTCCCTAGCTAATGTCTGTGTAAGTTAACCAAATTTGCCAGACTTTCTTGCCAATGTATGTGTTATAATCAGATTTGTCAGTATGTTTTATCTATTTTCTATGTAAGTTAACCAGATTTCTCAGTCTGTTCTAGCTAATGTCTGTGTAAGTTAACCATATTTGTCAGTCTGCTCCAGCCAATGTCTGACAAGACACAGACTAAGTTTATGTCATGGATTTTCTGCCCAGGAAATGCACGAGTGCGGGGCATTGAACAGGCTGAGAAATGACAAAATGTGATGTGGGGAAGGGTTTCTGAGATTTTACGGAGAGCCACTTTTTGGTAAATGAAATGTGGGGACGGCTCTCTGGGATTTGGCTGAGAGCCACTGTATGGTAAATGTGTTGTGGGGACGGCTCTCTGGAATTTGGCTGAGAGCCACTGTATGGTAAATGTGATGTGGGGAAGGCTCTCTGAGATCTGGTGGAAAGCTATTGTATGGTAAATGTGTTGTAGGGAAAGCTCTCTGAGATCTGGAGGAGAGCTATTGTTTGGTACATGTGTTGTGGGGAAGGCTTTCTGTGACCTGGTGGAGAGCTACTGTATTGTAAATATGATGTAAGAAAAGCTCTCTGGGATCTGGTGGCGAGCTGCTGTATGGTAAATGTGATGTCGTCGGGAAGACACTCTGGGATCTGGTGGAGGGCAAAATTATGCTAAATGGGTTGTGGGGAAGGCACTTTGAGATCTGGCGGAGAGCTACTCTATGGTAAAGGTGATGTGGGGACGGCTCTCTGGGATCTTGTGGAGAGCTACGTCATGGTAATTTGATGTGGGGAAGACTTTCTGGGATCTTGTGGATAGCTACTATATGGTAAATGCGAAGTGGGGAAGACTCTCTTGGATCTGGTGGAATGTTCGACTAAACAGAGTATCCACATCTGAAAGAGTGTTCCTGAAGGAAGTAGTAGATAATCTGGACGATACTCAAAGTGCAGGTGAATAGCCATGCGTGAACTCTTCACAAAGTGCAGGTGAATAGCCATGCGTGAACTCTTCACAAAGTGCAGGTGAATAGCCATGCGTGAACTCTTCACAAAGTGCAGGTGAATAGCCATGCGTGAACTCTTCACAAGGTGCAGGTGAATAGCCATGCGTGAACTCTTCACAAAGTGCAGGTGAATAGCCATGCGTGAACTCTTCACAAAGTGCAGGTGAATAGCCATGCGTGAACTCTTCACAAAGTGCAGGTGAATAGCCATGCGTGAACTCTTCACAAAGTGCAGGTGAAAAGCCATGCGTGAACTCTTCACAAAGTACAGGTGAAAAGCCATGCGTGAACTCTTCACAAAGTGCAGGTGAATAGCCATGCGTGAACTCTTCACAAAGTACAGGTGAAAAGCCATGCGTGAACTCTTCACAAAGTGCAGGTGAATAGCCATGCGTGAACTCTTCACAAAGTGAATGTGAATAGCCATGCGTGAACTCTTCACAAAGTGCAGGTGAATAGCCATGCGTGAACTCTTCACAAAGTGCAGGTGAATAGCCATGCGTGAACTCTTCACAAAGTGCAGGTGAATAGCCATGCGTGAACTCTTCACAAAGTGCAGGTGAATAGCCATGCGTGAACTCTTCACAAAGTGCAGGTGAATAGCCATGCGTGAACTCTTCACAAAGTGCAGGTGAATAGCCATGCGTGAACTCTTCACAAAGTGCAGGTGAATAGCCATGCGTGAACTCTTCACAAAGTGCAGGTGAATAGCCATGCGTGAACTCTTCACAAAGTGCAGGTGAATAGCCATGCGTGAACTCTTCACAAAGTGCAGGTGAATAGCCATGCGTGAACTCTTCACAAAGTGCAGGTGAATAGCCATGCGTGAACTCTTCACAAAGTGCAGGTGAATAGCCATGCGTGAACTCTTCACAAAGTGCAGGTGAATAGCCATGCGTGAACTCTTCACAAAGTGCAGGTGAATAGCCATGCGTGAACTCTTCACAAAGTGCAGGTGAATAGCCATGCGTGAACTCTTCACAAAGTGCAGGTGAATAGCCATGCGTGAACTCTTCACAAAGTGCAGGTGAATAGCCATGCGTGAACTCTTCACAAAGTGCAGGTGAATAGCCATGCGTGAACTCTTCACAAAGTGCAGGTGAATAGCCATGCGTGAACTCTTCACAAAGTGCAGGTGAATAGCCATGCGTGAACTCTTCACAAAGTGCAGGTGAATAGCCATGCGTGAACTCTTCACAAAGTGCAGGTGAATAGCCATGCGTGAACTCTTCACAAAGTGCAGGTGAATAGCCATGCGTGAACTCTTCACAAAGTGCAGGTGAATAGCCATGCGTGAACTCTTCACAAAGTGCAGGTGAATAGCCATGCGTGAACTCTTCACAAAGTGCAGGTGAATAGCCATGCGTGAACTCTTCACAAAGTGCAGGTGAATAGCCATGCGTGAACTCTTCACAAAGTGCAGGTGAATAGCCATGCGTGAACTCTTCACAAAGTGCATGTGAATAGCCATGCGTGAACTCTTCACAAAGTGCAGGTGAATAGCCATGCGTGAACTCTTCACAAAGTGCAGGTGAATAGCCATGCGTGAACGCTTCACAAAGTGCAGGTGAATAGCCATGCGTGAACTCTTAACATAGTGCAGGTGAATAGCCATGCGTGAACTCTTCACAAAGTGCAGGTGAATAGCCATGCGTGAACTCTTCACAATGTGCAGGTGAATAGCCATGCGTGAACTCTTCACAAAGTGCAGGTGAATAGCCATGCGTGAACTCTTCACAAAGTGCAGGTGAATAGCCATGCGTGAACTCTTCACAAAGTGCAGGTGAATAGCCATGCGTGAACTCTTCACAAAGTGCAGGTGAATAGCCATGCGTGAACTCTTCACAAAGTGCAGGTGAATAGCCATGCGTGAACTCTTCACAAAGTGCAGGTGAATAGCCATGCGTAAACTCTTCACAAAGTGCAGGTGAATAGCCATGCGTGAACTCTTCACAAAGTGCAGGTGAATAGCCATGCGTGAACTCTTCACAAAGTGCAGGTGAATAGCCATGCGTGAACTCTTCACAAAGTGCAGGTGAATAGCCATGCGTGAACTCTTCACAAAGTGCAGGTGAATAGCCATGCGTGAACTCTTCACAAAGTGCAGGTGAATAGCCATGCGTGAACTCTTCACAAAGTGCAGGTGAATAGCCATGCGTGAACTCTTCACAAAGTGCAGGTGAATAGCCATGCGTGAACGCTTCACAAAGTGCAGGTGAATAGCCATGTGTGAACTCTTCACAAAGTGCAGGTGAATAGCCATGCGTGAACTCTTCACAAAGTGCAGGTGAATAGCCATGCGTGAACTCTTCACAAAGTGCAGGTGAATAGCCATGCGTGAACCCTTCACAAAGTGCAGGTGAATAGCCATGCGTGAACTCTTCACAAAGTGCAGGTGAATAGCCATGCGTGAACTCTTCGGTTTATTTTGAACAGCTGGAAGTGTAAGTCGCAATGTCCCTAGTGTAGTGAGGTCGTGTCGTAACTTAACAATTAATTATGGGCTACTTGGTTTAGAATCAAATTGTATGAATCACAGAAAACATCGTCCTCTCCAGCATGAATTAACTATTGTGTTTGAGCATGAATTAACTACTGTGTTGAGCATCCAAGAACATTCACTACATCTTAAACAGGCGGATGGCTACATCTATCTTGGAACCAATCAGATCATGTGACGGGAGATGCCGTGTATAGATTTGAACAAGAACCGCCTTGGGACAGGTAGCCTTAAGCCAGATGGAAGTCTTACCCGGCAATGCAAACCTGTTAACTGCTTTGAACAGAAAACAAAGAAAAAACCGTCCTAAGATGCTATATAGAATATATACTTGTGTTGTCATTTGAATCACCGACAATAAGCAGACTAGTTGATGGCATAACATACTGGCATTTGAGGTGTGGTTTCTGTGTAAAATGCAAAGAATAGAGTCGACCCAAAGAAACACGAATCAAATAGTCCTTCAACTTAATCACAAAAACAGTACACACTCGTGAAGGCAGATAAAGCGAACACACCCCAGCGTTAACCAGAACAAGTTTAAGTGCGAGAAGTTTAAATCTCTCGGCAACGACGACCTCTAAACTCAGGACACGACTTGCAATGTTTTCTTCCTAAACAATGTGTGCCTAATCATATTACGCGTCCACCGTCCCCCCATCCTCCCCAAAAATCGAAATCTCTTGGTTAGAGAGAACGGACATACATACATACATACATACATACATACATACATACATACATACATACATACATACATACATACATACATACATGCATACATACATACATACATACAATACATACAATACATACATACATACATACATACATACATACATACATACATACATACATACATACATACATACATACATACATACAATACATACAATACATACATACATACATACATACATACATGCATGCATACATACATACATACATACATACATACATACATACATACATACATACATACATACATACATACATACATACATACATACATACATACATACATACATACATACATACAATACATACATACATACATACATACATACACACACACATACATACATACATACATACATACATACATACATACATACATACATACATACACACATACATACATACATACATACATACATACATGCATGCATACATACATACATACATACATACATACATACATACATACATACATACATACATACATACATACATACATACATACATACATACATACATACATACATACACACATACATACATACATACATACATGCATACACACATACATACATGCATACATACATACATACATACATACATACATACATACATACATACATACATACATACATGCATACACACATACATACATACATACATGCATACATACATACACACATACATACATACATACATGCATACATACATACACACATACATACATACATACATACATACATACTGTGACATATTCACCTATCCATCATTTTCAGCGCGTCAACGTTACACAGCAACCCAGAGATTATCAAAACAATTACAGCACCGTAGAACATCGAACGCACTAAGCGATACTAATGACAGACAGATGCCAGGATAAGAATAGAAAAGTTAGCGTCAACAGAATAGAATGTGACTGGTAGAGACACATCACGTGGATATAGCGTCCCCCAGCTCGGACGCCGCTTTAATAAAACCCCGCACTTCTATGACTTCAGAGCGAGCGAGCAGTCGCCAAAGCTATGTGTTGTCCAACTTTCAAACTTTTACAACGGGCAGTTTGATCTAGTCTGAGGTAAGCGTGTGATTCTCAGATCTAAGTGGTACCAAGATGTATAACGTAAAGGTATCCAGTGTTGTGCGTCCAATGAATTGTATTTTTGATAAAATAAATCTCTGAAAATGTGAAAAACTGCCGATCGCAACTTCAATACTGGCGCCACTTCCCCGGCGAAACCGACATCTTATAATTTCTCAAAACTGCAAAACTCTGACTTTCTACACTACATCTAACAACTTCACTATGTGCATATGACTATAATCTATCACAGAATAATGTACGAGATGAAATTTCCAATGCACTCAAATGCTTTTCATCAAAAACTTCTAGGAAAACGTTTCTGCAGAGATAGTCAGCTGGTGCAAACGAAACACTACCTTGCTTTAAAAATGTACTTAATTCTGTCTATTTTGCAATCTAAAGAACTGAAACAGGAATTATACTCTTCCTTTTCTCTTTACGAATTGAAAACAAATAGTATTTGATAGAAATTAGTTTATTCATGTGTCAGATTTTATTTAGACAACGCACTACATCAACTGCATTGCTTAAAATAGGTTTATGTTCACACACGCCATTTGTGATAGCCGACCTACTTAATCTGGTCAGACTAACGGGTGAAAATTACCTTGGTCTATAGCCAACTGTGTCGCCAACAGAATGGACATGATATGCACTGGTAAAAGATGTAGGAGAAGTATAAGTAGACAGAGAGGAGGAGAGTATTAGGGAAAAATACTTTAAGTAATTTTTTTTTCCTAATATATTGTGTCATGACCTTGTATAGATTACATTTTGTAACAAATACACATCAGAAATTCTGTATGTTGGACATGAACCACAATAAAAGCACACTAGATGAGTTAAACTCATATTAACTGATGTAGATGTGAGGACAATTAGTACAAGCTATGGAACCCCACACAACAGAAGTTAACTCAACACAATACACTTCACACCACACAACTCCACACCACAACAGCAGGAACAAGGAAATGATTTAGAATAGGAAGTAGTTGCCTTGGAAAGTACAGATAAACAATTATATACACAATGTAGAACAAATAGAGTAATGTGGATGTTTAAATGTATGCCATTTATACAAATGCATCTCATACTTGTGTTGATCTTGCCTGTCAGCTTGATTACCATGATTCAGGGAACATCGCATTATCACTCTTATCTGTGTCTGACTGTACACTACTCACTGAACTACAGGTCCACTGAGGAAATGCATACAGCAGGTGCCAGACAACAGAAGCTGCATCCAGTGTAATAATCTCTGACCCACCCCAAAGTAACACAACAATACTTCTTCTGATCTTATCATTTTTGTTTTGTTATGTTGTGTTCACACTATGAACATGTTGTAAAGGATTATACATACCTGTATGAATTTTAAACAGTGATGTCTTGGTGCCACACCTAACCAACAAGGAGGGAAGAGGAGTGAATGAGATGATCAACACCTGTGATGGCAGATGACTCCAGCCTTAAGCAGAGAATGAGAAGTCTTCAGTGAAGCTAAACTGGCCCAACCTGAAGTGGATCCATCAGACCATGGACCCAGGCTTATCCACATCTCATCACACCAGGTTTTCTTATCACTCCCACAAACTTCACCCTCTCAGAAAATGATTTTCTTGAATTATTGTTGGATGTAGAAATTGTTAACTATAACACATTTTGGTAGTTAAAATATCTCACTATACAATGAATGTTATTATTTATTGACTGACTATACTTGGTCCTATGAAAGTTTTTTTTTTTCTTCTATTTCATTCTGTAAATGTCAACAGCTGATGAAAAAACGAAGAAAATGTCAAATAGGCCAAAAGAAACTGGCACAGTCAATAAATTTGTTTAAATGTGAAGATCTCTTCCACTTAATTTGTCAGTCCAAACTATCTGTGGGAAAATCTCTATCTTGTGTGTAGAACATGTCTCAATGCTCCCTTGTGTTTGTTGAATGTTTAATTAACAGATACACATTCACATAAGATAAATTATTAGTTGGAGAGAGAGAACAGGAAACTCTTCATCTTTAACTGTTCCAAATCCATGTTATATTGCACCTGATTCTTATTGAGAAAGTCTTTTCAGACAATTTCTTAAGATGGAAGAAGGGGGTTCGTGAGCTATACCATTAAATACCAGGTGGAAAGACAGGGGACAAACCTAGTGATGACTTTTCTATTAAAAGAGGACCACACACCCTTAGACGAATAACCAAATCCGAGTCTGTAAATCTTTCAAGGGTCGTATTCTTGATCTATTTACATATAAGAAGAGGATGGGGCCCAGCTACCTTTAACAGAGATGGGTCATGCACTTTAGTGATTGCCAGTCCCTTCAAAATATACGACATATATTGGATGCCCGTCCCGGACTTTGAAACCCAGCAGACAGTTTAGATAACTATTATCCTAGATGATAAACCCTGGGAATAGATAGATATCTGACGAGGGATTCTAAACTATGGTAGATCAGTGACACTAGATGTGAACAGTATTCATGTGTGAATTGGTGACATTGTACTTGTTTTGAACAATTATAGAAATTGTTACACAGATTTAGATTTCCAACTTTGTCATGTTTACATATGTTGAATAGACATCATGTGGGGTACTGATTGACTTCCATATGATATGATTGACAATTATAGAGGTTGTTAAACAAATTAAGATTTTTAACTTTGTCACTTCACATATGATAAATGAACATCATGTGGGGTACTGATTGACCTCCATATGATATGAATGACAATTATAGATAGAATATAGCAAGTGACTGATCATTTCTTCTGAAAAAAGGAGGGCCTCTTTCAAATAGGTCTATATTTCAGAAAAAGGTGTTCCAGAGGAAATAGAGTGAGAATTTACCATCCACAACATTATTCTCTTTCGAGAAGATGTCTTTCTATAGAGGAATTTGGACTTAGAGAATTTCATCACCGACTGGGAAAAAATTTTCTCCATAGGGAAATCTCTATCAAAATTTCAAGTTCTTTTGGGAAGAGTGCAATCATTCTGGGTACTTCTTTGCTTCTGTCTTTAGCTTGAGGAGCATTGACAGAAAGACAAGAATTTAAGTTGCAATTATTTCTTAGGTCAGATTCTCGTGGTGTATAAGAACTATTTTACTTGGGTCAGCGGACATTAGTTAGTTTTTGCTTGTTAATATTGTGCATGTTATGCTGTATAATTTCAGATCCGGGAAGTGACAGGCTTACCCAGACCTGAGCAAACTGCACAGTATTATTTTTTTTTACAAAAAGATAGGGTAGACAAAAATAGAGCATGGCCGAGGCTGCTAAGTTCCGTGCCCAGACAGTAGAAATAGGCAAGCTATGCAATTTAGACGGCCCTGAGCTGGCTAAATTTGTATCAGATGAATTTGACAGGAGGGAGAAACTGCAGGCTGAAATAGCTGAGAAGGAGAGGAAGTTGCAGGCTGAAATTGCTGAAAAGGAGAAGCAACGCCTACAATCATATGAATTAGAACAACAGAAACTTCAAGCTGAAATAGCTGAGAAGGAGAGTAAGTTGCAGGCTGAACTCGCTGAAAAGGAGAAGCAACGCCTACAATCATATGAATTAGAACAACAGAAACTTCAAGCTGAAATCGCTGAAAAGGAGAAACAACGCCTACAAGCTTATGAGTTAGAACAAAGGAAACATGAAGATGAAATAAGGGATAGGGAACGAGAACGTCAACATCAACTGGAGTTGAAGAGAATGGAGACTGATCTGGAGATCCGAAGACTAGAGGGAGGGATTCCCCCCACCCCCTCAAACTCACTAGGTTTTCCAGTGACAGAACAACATTCCAACGTCTCGTACCAAAATTCCGGAGCGATGTCATTTCCACTAGAACCATTTAATGAACAGACGGACAATGTCGAGGCTTTTTTATCACGTTTCGAACTTATGTGCGTCAGTTGTGGTCTAGAACAGGAAAAATGGGCGACGAAACTATCGCAAGCTTTAAGGTCTACCTCGTATGACGTGTTCTCTAGACTCACTCGAGAAGAACAACAGGATTACGAAACACTCAAAAAGGCACTCTTGAGCCTATTCGAAGTGGACGGGGACTCTTACAAAGTTCGATTCAAAACCGCAAGGAAAGAACCGGGCGAAAGTTATGCGCAATTAGTTGAAAGGCTGAAATCTTATGTTCAACGATGGGCAAGTCTAGGTAGGTTTGATGAGAGTTTCGAAGGGCTCCGAGAGATGATCATCATAGATCAGCTAAAAGGAAAGATGTCGAATGAAATGAAAGCATTCTTAACCCAGAACGGAGCTGACCGACTAGAAAGCATCATCATCCTAGCCGAGAGATTTGAGAAATCTCAGAAGGAAATCGGAGGTAAGGGACGTTCGGCCAACATTCCCCCTCAGGATAAAACTTCAAAAGCAAAGGAAGGTGATGGCAACTTAGGCACCAAGAAAAATGGGAAAACCAAAAACATCCCTCAGAACACAGCCCAAACAACAGCGAAGGAGGAAAAATTATTCTGCACTAATTGTAAAATTAAAGGACACACATTGAAGAATTGTAGGAAGAAGCCACCTCCACACACAGCTGCTTGTTTGGCCAGCCGAAGAGAGAAAGGAGTGAACACTGATGAAACGTCCAACCAGACACCTCATAAAGACACCGCATCTCATCTTCCGGTTGTCGAGTCCATATTGCTGAATGGATTCAAGACGACCTGTCTCTATGATACCGGGTTATCGTACGACTGTGTTGTATCATCATCCTTAGTTCACCCGGAACAGGTGACAGAGGAGATCGTCGAATTACAGGGACCCCTGAAGAGCTCTACAACTATGTCTCTTCCGGTGGCAAAGGTGAGCATAGCATCTCGTTATGTCACTGGGACAATCAAGGCTGCAGTCTTAGAAGATCCTATATATCCCGTAATTCTTGGCTGTAGATTTATAATTCTAGGAGAACCTGTTCAACCTGTGGCGATGTCGACGATGACAACTCGATCCCAGATGAAAAAGACTCCGGAAACAACTACGCCAATCCCTCGAAAGGAGGAACTGAAGAGGGCACAAGAAGCCGATAGCACCTTGGAACCCTGCTTCAGGAAACTGCCTAAATCACATTTACCTCCACGTAAAGGTGAGCTGTTTATGAAGTCAGCACTTCTATACAGGAAAGCAGGGAGAGCTGGACAAGAGTTCAACCAACTTGTTGTACCAACTCCACACAGGGCTCAGATTCTTGAAATGGGCCACAGTCTACCCTTTAGTGGGCATATGGGTATCAACGCCACTACACAGCGCATTGCAACTCACTACTTTTTGCCAGGGATGAACGCAGACATACAACGGTTTGTAAAATCATGCCCACAGTGTCAGAAAGTATCACCAAAACACCGGACACCACCGGCAATGTTGGGTGATCTGCCCATAACAGGAATACCATTCGAGAAGGTAGCTGTAGACATAATCGGACCCCTCTCCGCAACGAAGAGGCGAAATCGATTCATATTAACGCTTGTGGACACAACGACCATGTGGGCTGAAGCGGTTCCTATGCCAAGCTGTGACTCCAAACACGTTGCTGAAGCATTATTAGGAATATTCACACGTCTAGGATTCCCCCAAAGAATCTTGACGGACAACGGTTCACAGTTTCGTAGTAAACTTATGGAGGAGACATTTAGACTTTTTCATTCACGCCATATCTTTAGTTCACCATATTACCCGCAATCCAACGGACTTGTGGAGCGGTGGAACGGGACCTTGATTAGTATTCTGCGCAAAATTGCCCAGGAGAATACGGAGGATTGGGACTTGTATTTACCCGCAGCACTATTCGCTTATAGGGAGGTACCCCATCACTCAACAGGTTTTGCTCCAGCAACATTGTTGTTTGGACGACCAATCAAGGGGCCATTGGAGGCATTGCTACGAACATGGACTGATGATCATACAGACGATACAGTCGTGACTGCATCTACGTATGTTGCCGAGTTGAAGAATCGTTTACAACACAGTTGGAAACAAGCAAATGTCAATCTACGTAAAGCCAGACGAAGAATTGCTAGCTACTTCAATCGCAAGGCAAAAGATAGAGAGTTAGAGGTGGGAGAGAAGGTGATGTTGCTGCTTCCAACCAGTCAGAATAAGCTGCAAATATGATGGAGAGGACCTTATGTAGTGACGGAGAAAATCTCTCGTACCAACTACAAGATTTCTGTCAAAGGCAAGATGAAAGTATTTCACATAAACCTTCTGAAGAAATATAATGAAAGACCCTCAGCCACCGAACCTGCACATCTGATGGCCATGAGTGTGGCTACTGAAGTCGAAGAAGGATCAACAATGGGAGTCGAGTACCCACTGCAAGCCAAAGAAACCTTTAAGGATGTGGAAATTAATCCCAACTTAACAAAGGATCAGCAGGAGCAGATTCGGGAACTTATGGTTATGTATGCAGACGTACTTACATATAAGCCAGGAAGAACTGATTTGGAGGAATTTGACATGAAGTTAAATGACACAGTGCCTGTGCGAGTCAAGACTTACCCAGTTCCTTATGCAAAGCAAAAGACTTTAGAGGAAGAAATACAACAGCTACTCACCGCAGGAATAATTTCACCATCTGAATCACCTTACAGTGCCAGCGTCGTATTATTGAGAAAGCCAAGTGGAGAACATAGATTGTGCATCGACTATCGACAGCTTAATGCTATTACTGAATTTCAAGCAGAACCTCTGCCTGATCAGAACAAACTCTTCACAGCACTCAACCGAGCGAAGTACTTTACTAGGATTGATCTCAGTAAGGGATATTATCAGATTCCTGTAAAGGAGGAGGTTAGACCATGGTTAGCTTTCAGTACGCCTGGAGGACACTATGAGTTCAACGTACTTCCATTCAGATTAAGTAATGCTCCTAGCGTTTTTACACGTATGATGAGAAAATTACTTGACCCACTACAACATCCAGACATTAGTCACTTTATGGATGATATACTGATCGCAACTGAAACATTTGACAAGCATGTAGAAACACTACATCTTTTGTTCAGACGACTCAGAGAAACTGGATTAACGGCTAGGCCAAAGAAATGTCAAGTAGGATTCCAAGAATTGGACTTTTTAGGTCATAAGATATCTCATGGACTAATAACTCCACAGGAAGGAAACGTGGACAAACTCCAGAGAGCACCTCGTCCAAAGACAAAGAAGGATGTGAGATCATTCGTATCTTTGGGTGGATTCTATCAACGATACATTAAAGACTTCAATACTCTGTCAGCACCTTTAACGGATCTTACCAAAAAAGGGAACCCAGAGAAAGTCCATTGGTCTGCTGAATGTGAGAGAGCTTTCACAACACTCAAACAAGCCTTAACCAATCACCCAGTTTTACATCTGCCAGATCTCAACCAACCATTCGTACTGCGTACAGACGCCAGTGACGTAGGAATTGGGGCAACGCTGTTGCAGAGAAAAGGAGATGAAACATCAGAGCTATTCCCTGTAGCTTATGCCAGCAGGAAATTGAATGCAGCGGATAAGAATTATAGTGTTATCGAGAGAGAATGTTTAGCTCTCGTATGGAGTGTACAGAAGTTTCAGGCATACCTATATGGAAAACACTTCACTGTACAATGTGATCATCAACCACTTATGTTTCTCGCAGCATCCCAAAATTTGAATGCAAGACTTATGAGGTGGTCACTACTTCTACAACCATACTCGTTCCAGATAGAATATGTCCCTGGAAAGATGAATGTGGGAGCAGACTTTCTAAGTCGACACCCAGTGTCTGATGAACCAGGTCAATCAGATACAGGAGAGAATACATTGGAGTAAATCATATAGGAAAAGCTTGACCACTGTAAATGCTGGAAACTTAGTTCCATACCCTAGAACAATCTGGAGTGGGGCTATGTGACATATTCACCTATCCATCATTTTCAGCGCGTCAACGTTACACAGCAACCCAGAGATTATCAAAACAATTACAGCACCGTAGAACATCGAACGCACTAAGCTTAGTGCTGAAAATGATGGATAGGTGAATATGTCACATAGCCCCACTCCAGATTGTTCTAGGGTATGGAACTAAGTTTCCAGCATTTACAGTGGTCAAGCTTTTCCTATATGATTTACTCCAATGTATTCTCTCCTGTATCTGATTGACCTGGTTCATCAGACACTGGGTGTCGACTTAGAAAGTCTGCTCCCACATTCATCTTTCCAGGGACATATTCTATCTGGAACGAGTATGGTTGTAGAAGTAGTGACCACCTCATAAGTCTTGCATTCAAATTTTGGGATGCTGCGAGAAACATAAGTGGTTGATGATCACATTGTACAGTGAAGTGTTTTCCATATAGGTATGCCTGAAACTTCTGTACACTCCATACGAGAGCTAAACATTCTCTCTCGATAACACTATAATTCTTCTCCGCTGCATTCAATTTCCTGCTGGCATAAGCTACAGGGAATAGCTCTGATGTTTCATCTCCTTTTCTCTGCAACAGCGTTGCCCCAATTCCTACGTCACTGGCGTCTGTACGCAGTACGAATGGTTGGTTGAGATCTGGCAGATGTAAAACTGGGTGATTGGTTAAGGCTTGTTTGAGTGTTGTGAAAGCTCTCTCACATTCAGCAGACCAATGGACTTTCTCTGGGTTCCCTTTTTTGGTAAGATCCGTTAAAGGTGCTGACAGAGTATTGAAGTCTTTAATGTATCGTTGATAGAATCCACCCAAAGATACGAATGATCTCACATCCTTCTTTGTCTTTGGACGAGGTGCTCTCTGGAGTTTGTCCACGTTTCCTTCCTGTGGAGTTATTAGTCCATGAGATATCTTATGACCTAAAAAGTCCAATTCTTGGAATCCTACTTGACATTTCTTTGGCCTAGCCGTTAATCCAGTTTCTCTGAGTCGTCTGAACAAAAGATGTAGTGTTTCTACATGCTTGTCAAATGTTTCAGTTGCGATCAGTATATCATCCATAAAGTGACTAATGTCTGGATGTTGTAGTGGGTCAAGTAATTTTCTCATCATACGTGTAAAAACGCTAGGAGCATTACTTAATCTGAATGGGAGTATGGTTGTAGAAGTAGTGACCACCTCATAAGTCTTGCATTCAAATTTTGGGATGCTGCGAGAAACATAAGTGGTTGATGATCACATTGTACAGTGAAGTGTTTTCCATATAGGTATGCCTGAAACTTCTGTACACTCCATACGAGAGCTAAACATTCTCTCTCGATAACACTATAATTCTTCTCCGCTGCATTCAATTTCCTGCTGGCATAAGCTACAGGGAATAGCTCTGATGTTTCATCTCCTTTTCTCTGCAACAGCGTTGCCCCAATTCCTACGTCACTGGCGTCTGTACGCAGTACGAATGGTTGGTTGAGATCTGGCAGATGTAAAACTGGGTGATTGGTTAAGGCTTGTTTGAGTGTTGTGAAAGCTCTCTCACATTCAGCAGACCAATGGACTTTCTCTGGGTTCCCTTTTTTGGTAAGATCCGTTAAAGGTGCTGACAGAGTATTGAAGTCTTTAATGTATCGTTGATAGAATCCACCCAAAGATACGAATGATCTCACATCCTTCTTTGTCTTTGGACGAGGTGCTCTCTGGAGTTTGTCCACGTTTCCTTCCTGTGGAGTTATTAGTCCATGAGATATCTTATGACCTAAAAAGTCCAATTCTTGGAATCCTACTTGACATTTCTTTGGCCTAGCCGTTAATCCAGTTTCTCTGAGTCGTCTGAACAAAAGATGTAGTGTTTCTACATGCTTGTCAAATGTTTCAGTTGCGATCAGTATATCATCCATAAAGTGACTAATGTCTGGATGTTGTAGTGGGTCAAGTAATTTTCTCATCATACGTGTAAAAACGCTAGGAGCATTACTTAATCTGAATGGAAGTACGTTGAACTCATAGTGTCCTCCAGGCGTACTGAAAGCTAACCATGGTCTAACCTCCTCCTTTACAGGAATCTGATAATATCCCTTACTGAGATCAATCCTAGTAAAGTACTTCGCTCGGTTGAGTGCTGTGAAGAGTTTGTTCTGATCAGGCAGAGGTTCTGCTTGAAATTCAGTAATAGCATTAAGCTGTCGATAGTCGATGCACAATCTATGTTCTCCACTTGGCTTTCTCAATAATACGACGCTGGCACTGTAAGGTGATTCAGATGGTGAAATTATTCCTGCGGTGAGTAGCTGTTGTATTTCTTCCTCTAAAGTCTTTTGCTTTGCATAAGGAACTGGGTAAGTCTTGACTCGCACAGGCACTGTGTCATTTAACTTCATGTCAAATTCCTCCAAATCAGTTCTTCCTGGCTTATATGTAAGTACGTCTGCATACATAACCATAAGTTCCCGAATCTGCTCCTGCTGATCCTTTGTTAAGTTGGGATTAATTTCCACATCCTTAAAGGTTTCTTTGGCTTGCAGTGGGTACTCGACTCCCATTGTTGATCCTTCTTCGACTTCAGTAGCCACACTCATGGCCATCAGATGTGCAGGTTCGGTGGCTGAGGGTCTTTCATTATATTTCTTCAGAAGGTTTATGTGAAATACTTTCATCTTGCCTTTGACAGAAATCTTGTAGTTGGTACGAGAGATTTTCTCCGTCACTACATAAGGTCCTCTCCATCCTATTTGCAGCTTATTCTGACTGGTTGGAAGCAGCAACATCACCTTCTCTCCCACCTCTAACTCTCTATCTTTTGCCTTGCGATTGAAGTAGCTAGCAATTCTTCGTCTGGCTTTACGTAGATTGACATTTGCTTGTTTCCAACTGTGTTGTAAACGATTCTTCAACTCGGCAACATACGTAGATGCAGTCACGACTGTATCGTCTGTATGATCATCAGTCCATGTTCGTAGCAATGCCTCCAATGGCCCCTTGATTGGTCGTCCAAACAACAATGTTGCTGGAGCAAAACCTGTTGAGTGATGGGGTACCTCCCTATAAGCGAATAGTGCTGCGGGTAAATACAAGTCCCAATCCTCCGTATTCTCCTGGGCAATTTTGCGCAGAATACTAATCAAGGTCCCGTTCCACCGCTCCACAAGTCCGTTGGATTGCGGGTAATATGGTGAACTAAAGATATGGCGTGAATGAAAAAGTCTAAATGTCTCCTCCATAAGTTTACTACGAAACTGTGAACCGTTGTCCGTCAAGATTCTTTGGGGGAATCCTAGACGTGTGAATATTCCTAATAATGCTTCAGCAACGTGTTTGGAGTCACAGCTTGGCATAGGAACCGCTTCAGCCCACATGGTCGTTGTGTCCACAAGCGTTAATATGAATCGATTTCGCCTCTTCGTTGCGGAGAGGGGTCCGATTATGTCTACAGCTACCTTCTCGAATGGTATTCCTGTTATGGGCAGATCACCCAACATTGCCGGTGGTGTCCGGTGTTTTGGTGATACTTTCTGACACTGTGGGCATGATTTTACAAACCGTTGTATGTCTGCGTTCATCCCTGGCAAAAAGTAGTGAGTTGCAATGCGCTGTGTAGTGGCGTTGATACCCATATGCCCACTAAAGGGTAGACTGTGGCCCATTTCAAGAATCTGAGCCCTGTGTGGAGTTGGTACAACAAGTTGGTTGAACTCTTGTCCAGCTCTCCCTGCTTTCCTGTATAGAAGTGCTGACTTCATAAACAGCTCACCTTTACGTGGAGGTAAATGTGATTTAGGCAGTTTCCTGAAGCAGGGTTCCAAGGTGCTATCGGCTTCTTGTGCCCTCTTCAGTTCCTCCTTTCGAGGGATTGGCGTAGTTGTTTCCGGAGTCTTTTTCATCTGGGATCGAGTTGTCATCGTCGACATCGCCACAGGTTGAACAGGTTCTCCTAGAATTATAACTCGATTCCTCTGATGATGTGAAGGATTTGTTCTATGAGGAGTTAGACTCTGTGATCAAGGCAGTTCCAAAATCCGACTACATTTATATGCTCGGTGATTTCAATGCTCGTGTGGGCAAGGACTCTAGTTCATGGCCAGTGTGCCTTGGAAAATACAACATCGGTCGCATGAATGAAAATGGGCAAAGGCTGCTGGAGCATTGCACCAGTAATGACCTATGTATTACAAACTCTTTTTTTAAAACAAAAGAGATGCATAAGGTCACATGGAAACATCCAAGATCCGGCCATTGGCACCAGCTGGACTTCATCATCACACGGAGACAACATCTGAACCATATATCATTGACTCGTAGTTACCACAGTGCTGACTGTGATACGGATCATTCTTTGGTTGTTGCAAGGGTTAGACTGAGACCAAAGAGAATCTACACAGCTAAACACAAATCTAGCCCCAGGATTAATATTATTAACACTCATGATCCTGAAAAGTGCTTTCAGTTTCAACAGCAACTTGAAGACGCTTTCACTGATACACCAGAAAATTGTACAGTAAATGATAAATGGAATAAACTTAAGGAAACTCTTTGTAAAACTGCCGTAAAGGTTTACGGCACTGTGGATCATAAGAGGCAGGACTGGTTTGCGGCCAACAGCGAGACTCTGCAGCCCTTGATTGATAAGAAGAAGAAAGCTCTCTTAAGAAACAAGGAAAGACCAACGCGTAACACTCTGAGTGAGCTAAGGCAAGCTAGGAAGGATGTGCAAAAGGCTGCCAGGCAGTGTGCAAATGATTATTGGATCAAGTTATGTGAGTCTATTCAAATCGCAAGTGATAAGGGAGACATAAGAAGCATGTATGAAGGAATAAAGAAAGCCTGTGGTCCAGTAATCAAAAGAAGTGCACCATTGAAAACCTTGACTGGAGAAGTCATCACTGATAAGAAACAGCAGATGGACAGATGGGTAGAGCACTATTTGGAGCTTTACTCAAGTGAGACCAAACTAGCGGATAATGCCCTCAACGCCATAGAGGCTCTACCAACTCTTGACCACCTGGACACACTTCCCACCATAACAGAAGTTAAGTGTGCTATAAATGAACTTGCATCTGGCAAGGCTCCAGGTAAGGATGGGATTCCAATAGAGGTTATCAGGAGTGGGCAAGACACACTCTCTATACAGATCCACAAGCTAATAGAGCTATGCTGGTGGGAAGGACAAGTCCCACAGGATTTCAAAGATTCAAGCATCATAACACTGTACAAGAACAAGGGCGATCGGAGCGACTGCAACAACTATAGGGGTATCTCACTTCTGTGTATTGTTGGAAAAGTATTTGCCAGAATTGTTCTGCGCAGACTTCAAGTCCTAGGAGATCAAGTCTACCCCGAATCACAGTGTGGCTTTCGACAGAACCGGTCTACCACTGATATGATATTCTCATTGCGACAAATGCAAGAAAAATGCCGTGAACAGAATCAACCACTGTTTATTGCCTTCATCGACCTCACAAAGGCATTTGATTTGGTCAGTCGTGAGGGTCTGTTCAAGGCACTAAAGAAGATTGGCTGCCCACCAACTCTTCTGTCCATTGTGGAATCGTTCCACACAGGCATGAAGGGTATAATCAAGTTTGATGGTGCAACTTCTGAAGAATTTGAAATCAAGAGTGGAGTTAAGCAAGGTTGTGTACTAGCTCCCACCCTCTTTGGAATATACTTTTCACTTCTACTGAAATATGCATTTCGTGATCAGGATGGTGGTATATACATTCACTCACGCTCAGATGGCGGCCTCTACAATGCTCAGAGATTGAAGGCTAAGACCAAAATTAGGAGGGTACTGATCAGAGAGTTGCTTTTTGCAGATGATGCTGCAGTTACGACCCACTCTGAGGAAGAATTGCAATGTCTACTATCTGCATTCTCCAATGCTTGTTCTGAATTTGGTTTAACAATTAGCAAAAAGAAGACACAGATTATGTCACAAGGTGCACATGGGGTACCATCAATCTTTATTGACGACGCCGAACTAGAGATAGTAGACCATTTTACATATCTAGGATCGGTGGTAAATAGCAAATTATCCCTAGATCAGGAAATCAACATCCGGATTGGTAAGGCAGCAACAACAATGAACAGGTTAAGAAAAAGAGTCTGGGAGAACAGGAAGCTTACTGCCAAAACAAAAGTCCTTGTCTATCAAGCCTGTGTCCTTAGTACTCTTCTCTATGGCAGTGAAACCTGGACAACTTACTCACACCAAGAGAACAATTTAAACAGCTTTCATATGCGGTGTCTGCGAAGAATTCTTGGTATTAAGTGGCAAGACAAAATCACAAATATTGAAGTATTGGAAAGATCAGGTTGTGTGACAGTTTATTCCATGCTCAGTCTTCGTAGACTTAGATGGATAGGACATCTTAGGCGGATGGATGATGGTAGAATACCAAAGGATATCTTTTTTGGTGAATTACAGATGGGTAAGAGATCTCAGGGTCGGCCTCTACTACGATACAAAGATGTGTGTAAGCGGGACATGATTGATACAGGCATTGATAATGCACATTGGGAGCAAGTCGCCGCTGAACGTGTTGCATGGAGGGCAAATATCAGAAATGGAATAAAGTCAAAGGAGAAAATTATTGCAGAAAAGTCACACACCAAGCGTTTGAGACGTAAGATGGTGCATGATGGTGGAAATGACCACGTGTTCACATGCACCCACTGTGAACGGACATTTACAGCGCAAATTGGCCTTATCAGTCACACTCGCTACCGCCATAGTTAAAAGTTATTATGCCTTTTTAAAGCACGAACTATCGTCTGTCAAGACGGCAAGGTGCCAATGTATGTGTATTATATTATACTTGTACATAATGTGTTTTGCTTCATGGAAAGGTATGTTTCGTGCACAAGTTACAATAATATAGCTGTTATAGTATTTATCATGGGATACAATCATGGACATTATTTCTTTATAGGCTATAAAGGGATACAATAAACACTTATTCTTTTTTTTTGTAAAATCTAAGTTTCTTTATTTAAGTATACAATAAATATATAATCAGCTAACGATCTGCTAATTAAAGGTAACAATTTCCTATCAAAAGACAAGAAATATTTTTAAATGTTTAAATTTGTGACATTAACGACATGTCATTCTCTTTGACACATAATATCATACTCCTACATCTGTGTACAAGGGCTAACAATGTGTCAACTGTTATTTCATGTTTTATATCGTTATGCCGAAAACTGCAATATTATTTTTGACAGGTGCATGATATGTACCTCTAATGGAATACGATAAAAGTTGAATTCCAACCTTGTAATATTTCAGTCAGAAGATAAAACAATGTGTCAGTCACGCACACGTCAGACCAAATGTTACCTGAGATTATCAAGGCAGCAGGAATACATCACAAAAGACTTAATGGCCCCCTAAAGCATCTTCTTCTTGTAGTCTATGTCGTGTGGCATTAGTTACCACATCTGGTTACAACTTTTGTCTCTTGAGCCAATCATTTCTGGTAGTGATGATTATGCCATGACGTGGCATTGTCCAGCATCTTCTCTCTTGTCGTGTATTTTTCCTCCATGACATGGCGTGACGTTGTCCAGCATCTTCCCTCTTGTCGTGTATTTGTCCTCCATGACATGTCGTGACATTGTCCAGCATCTTCTCTCTTGTCGTGTATTTGTCTTCCATGACATGTCGTGACATTGTCCAGCATCTTCTCTCTTGTCGTGTATTTGTCTTCCATGACATGTCGTGACATTGTCCAGCATCTTCTCTCTTGTCGTGTATTTGTCCTCCATGACATGGCGTGACATTGTCCAGCATCTTCTCTCTTGTCGTGTATTTGTCCTCTATGACATGTCGTGACATTGTCCAGCATCTTCCCTTTTGTTATGTATTTGCGAATTTGGGCATTTTAACTGATTCTGTGCCCAGGGATAATATTTCGCCACATGTAACTCCCCATTTTGACAGAAGGACGATATATCGATAATGGGGTCGCCTTGTTATTTGTTCTGTTTAGTTGTATCTTCCGCGGGATAATGATCAATTAATGGACATGATAATACTTGTTCATTTGATGGTTCACCATGTTTGATCTAAACCGACTGTTTCTTGACTCCGTTAATAACAGCAGACAGAACATGATTTAAGGAAGTTGAGAGTGGATTAATAAACTTGTGCCACGACGACATGAGCTGGCAGCCATGTTTCGCCATCTCACTCGATTATCATAATCTTGGATCAGATATGTTTTCATGTCTCGATTATGTCTTGTGGCCAAGCAGTCCAGATATGTATCTCCGTGATTTGGTCGAGCTCGTTTCCCATAAATCTTGCCAGTTGTCACAATTCTTTCTTGCAGTTTATTTCTTTAACAAAAATCTTGACCGTCTTCATTCAATTCCTGAATCAATCTCTTGTAGAACTTTCTCACTGGTTTCTCTGTCCGTAGTATTCTTGACATTTTCCTCAGAAACCACATTCCAGTTGCCGTTATATGTTCCTTATCGTGTCTGCTTGTTGTCCATATATGCAGAATAGTCCAAACAAGAGCATGGTTTCATGAGTGAACAAAGGGCTACTGGGTGTTATATTAAATTAATCCCAATGCACACAAGCAAGTGTACATTTAAACTTAAAATATAGTCAACAGTTCTGTGCACATGTTGCTGTTTTGTTTTCTCTATATAGCGAGGCAATTAGTTTGTTCAAGTTCGTTAAACGTGTCTGTCATTAGTTAGTATGTGTTAGACTTGTGCAAAATGTGTTTTGCTTTGTTGGAAGTAATGTCATGAACTCAATGCACATAAAATTACATATTGTAGATGATAACGTTAATTATAAAGTGGTACAACTACGGAAACTATCTATGTGTAGGCGTAAAGAGATACAATAATAATAATGACTTCTTTAAAAAAAAAAAAAAAAAAAAAAAAAAAAAAAAACTTAAAGCCGTTTAAGTACATGAATATGTAATCAGCTAGATCCGTTGATTAAGGTTGAATAATTGCTACAGAAGACACCAGCTATTGGGGGAGGGGAGAGGGAGGAGAGGAGTTTGGTAATACATTCGCTTCTCGACCTTTTGGCTACGATGATAGTGTAGTAATAACATTTGTTGTGGCCAGGGCCAGCGGTAGAAGCGGTCATCCAAATGACACACATATGTACAAATGACACACATATGTACAAATGACACACATATGTACAAATGACACACATATGTACAAATGACACACATATGTACAAATGACACACATATGTACAAATGACACACATATGTACAAATGACACACATATGTACAAATGACACACATATGTACAAATGACACACATATGTACATGAGGACCTGCTGGGGCTGCTCTGGCCACTGGGGAACCACGAACTATTATTACAATAATAATAATGAAACATAATAATAGAACACACATAATCGAATATTCAGAAGCCATTACCCTCTTTGGACAATAAACATCTTCAAATTAATATCCTATTTGTAGCTGACTCAGTGACAGGATTATTAATCTGAGCCAGACGAATGGCGATAATATAACTTCTCTTCTGATGTTAGACAGGGAAGGGGTAATGGTAGAATGGAAAGAATGTGCAGATTCCTATAGGAAGCAAATCTGCCCATGGTATCTGGTGACGAGGTAGCGGGTTAAATCCCTACAACGGTTAATTAGACTAAAATGTTGACCTCTCGTCCTTAAATAGGAGATATAGATTACAAGTATTTCTTAACTGGAAGTGGATTTGACCATGACGAGTGACACTGGCAAGAGATACAGCTAATCTACAGGAAAACAATCAGTTCACAGCATTAGATGTATTAGCACGAGGATGCACTACGCTTGAGTTCAAGCGAACGAACGTTAAACAAACATTGTGAGTTTCCAGGTTTCGATGTTTCGAATGTTGCGAACAGCCATTTGTAGGTCACACACTTCCAGGTTCTGATGTGTCGAATGTTGCAAACAGCCATTTGTAGGTCACACACTTCCAGGTTCTGATGTGTGGAATGTTGCAAACAGCCATTTGTAGGTCACACACTTCCAGGTTCTGATGTGTGGAATGTTGCAAACAGCCATTTGTAGGTCACACACTTCCAGGTTCTGATGTGTGGAATGTTGCAAACAGGCCATTTGTAGGTCACACACTTCCAGGTTCTGATGTGTGGAATGTTGCAAACAGCCATTTGTAGGTCACACACTTCCAGGTTCTGATGTGTCGAATGTTGCAAACAGACATTTGTAGGTTACACACGCACTCACACACACACACACACACACACACACACACACACACACACACACACACACACACACACACACACACACACATTTCTACCAACCTTCCACTTGCTCTTTTTCCAGGAATCCTGCCAGTTGTCTCTAAGGATTCCAGTTTCTTTAGCCTCAAAATAAGTCCAAAAAATTTTTCCTTTCTGCGTCTATTGTCCCGAATCAATTTAAGATTTTCATGTTTCTTGAAGGACTTGCACGTTGGTTTTTTTTTCTAACTGTTCGTGGTATTCTTTGGATTTTCCTCTGAAACCACAATTCTGCTGACATTAGATCTTCACATCCATATAACAGTATTTGTTCTATATGGCATTTCAACACTTTTTTCCTCATTGCAATTAACATCTTTGTATTGGTAAGTATGTTTTTTTTTATCTAGCAAAAGGCCACTATTGCAATAGGGAATCTTGCTGTAATCTCTACACGGAACATCCGTTCAAATGTTAAATCCCGTTCACCTGACCTTTCAACTCCACACGGATCCCCACTGTACTTTACATTCACACAGGACAGGGCTGACCTGGGATCGCGTGTCTACATTACCTTTGATGGGTGGGGGGTTCCCAATCAACTGATGACACGTGGACAATAAACATCATCAGACGACACTCCAATCATGACCTTGCATCAAACACTAATTCCCACCATACAATGTACAGAAACAACAACCTGAAATATACAGTAACAATATCCTGAAATATACAGAAAAAAAGAACCTGAAATATACAGTAACAACACCCTGAAATACATAGTCACAACACCCTGAAATACATAGTCACGACACCCTGAAATATGCACACACAGCACCTTTAAATATATAGTAACAAAACCCTGAATTATATAGCAACATTCCATTGGCACCTTGCCGTCTTGACAGACGATAGTTTGTGCTTTAAAAAGGCATAATAACTTTTAACTATGGCGGTAGCGAGTGTGACTGATAAGGCCAATTTGCGCTGTAAATGTCCGTTCACAGTGGGTGCATCTGAACACGTGGTCATTTCCACAATCATGCACCATCTTACGTCTCAAACGCTTGGTGTGTGACTTTTCTGCAATAATTTTCTCCTTTGACTTTATTCCATTTCTGATATTTGCCCTACATGCAACACGTTCAGCGGCGACTTGCTCCCAATGTGCATTATCAATGCCTGTATCAATCATGTCCCGCTTACACACATCTTTGTATCGTAGTAGAGGCCGACCCTGAGATCTCTTACCCATCTGTAATTCACCAAAAAAGATATCCTTTGGTATTCTACCATCATCCATCCTCCTAAGATGTCCTATCCATCTAAGTCTACGAAGACTGAGCATGGAATAAACTGTCACACAACCTGATCTTTCCAATACTTCAGTATTTGTAATTTTGTCTTGCCACTTAATACCAAGAATTCTTCGCAGACACCGCATATGAAAGCTGTTTAAATTGTTCTCTTGGTGTGAGTAAGTTGTCCAGGTTTCACTGCCATAGAGAAGAGTACTAAGGACACAGGCTTGATAGACAAGGACTTTTGTTTTGGCAGTAAGCTTCCTGTTCTCCCAGACTCTTTTTCTTAACCTGTTCATTGTTGTTGCTGCCTTACCAATCCGGATGTTGATTTCCTGATCTAGGGATAATTTGCTATTTACCACTGATCCTAGATATGTAAAATGGTCTACTATCTCTAGTTCGGCGTCGTCAATAAAGATTGATGGTACCCCATGTGCACCTTGTGACATAATCTGTGTCTTCTTTTTGCTAATTGTTAAACCAAATTCAGAACAAGCATTGGAGAATGCAGATAGTAGACATTGCAATTCTTCCTCAGAGTGGGTCGTAACTGCAGCATCATCTGCAAAAAGCAACTCTCTGATCAGTACCCTCCTAATTTTGGTCTTAGCCTTCAATCTCTGAGCATTGTAGAGGCCGCCATCTGAGCGTGAGTGAATGTATATACCACCATCCTGATCACGAAATGCATATTTCAGTAGAAGCGAAAAGTATATTCCAAAGAGGGTGGGGGCTAGTACACAACCTTGCTTAACTCCACTCTTGATTTCAAATTCTTCAGAAGTTGCACCATCAAACTTGATTATACCCTTCATGCCTGTGTGGAACGATTCCACAATGGACAGAAGAGTTGGTGGGCAGCCAATCTTCTTTAGTGCCTTGAACAGACCCTCACGACTGACCAAATCAAATGCCTTTGTGAGGTCGATGAAGGCAATAAACAGTGGTTGATTCTGTTCACGGCATTTTTCTTGCATTTGTCGCAATGACAATATCATATCAGTGGTACACCGGTTCTGTCGAAAGCCACACTGTGATTCGGGGTAGACTTGATCTCTTAGGACTTGAAGTCTGCGCAGAACAATTCTGGCAAATACTTTTCCAACAAGTGAGATACCCCTATAGTTGTTACAGTCATTCCGATCGCCCTTATTCTTGTACAGTGTTATGATGCTTGAATCTTTGAAATCCTGTGGGACTTGTCCTTCACGCCAGCATAGCTCTATTAGCTGGTGGATCTGTATAGTGAGTGTGTCTTGCCCACTCCTGATAACCTCTATTGGAATCCCATCCTTACCTGGAGCCTTGCCAGATGCAAGTTCATTTATAGCACACTTAACTTCTGTTATGGTGGGAAGTGTGTCCAGGTGGTCAAGAGTTGGTAGAGCCTCTATGGCGTTGAGGGCATCATCCGCTAATTTGGTCTCACTTGAGTAAAGCTCCAAATAGTGCTCTACCCATCTGTCCATCTGCCGTTTCTTGTCAGTGATGATTTCTCCAGTCAAGGTTTTCAATGGTGCACTTCTTTTGATCACTGGACCACAGGCTTTCTTTATTCCTTAATACATGCTTCTTATGTCTCCCTTATCACTTGCGATTTGAATGGACTCACATAACTTGATCCAATAATCATTTGCACACTGCCTTGCAGCCTTTTGCACATCCTTCCTAGCTTGCCTTAGCTCACTCAGAGTGTTACGCGTTGGTCTTTCCTTGTTTCTTAAGAGAGCTTTCTTCTTCTTATCAATCAAGGGCTGCAGAGTCTCGCTGTTGGCCGCAAACCAGTCCTGCCTCTTATGATCCACAGTGCCGTAAACCCCTACGGCAGTTTTATAAAGAGTTTCCTTAATTTGACCCCACTTTTCATTTACTGTACAATTTTCTGGTGTATCAGTGAAAGCGTCTTCAAGTTGCTGTTGAAACTGAAAGCACTTTTCAGGATCGTGAGTGTTAATAATATTAATCCTGGGGCTAGATTTGTGTTTAGCTGTGTAGATTCTCTTTGGTCTCAGTCTAACCCTTGCAACAACCAAAGAATGATCCGTATCACAGTCAGCACTGTGGTAACTACGAGTCAATGATATATGGTTCAGATGTTGTCTCCGTGTGATGATGAAGTCCAGCTGGTGCCAATGGCCGGATCTTGGATGTTTCCATGTGACCTTATGCATCTCTTTTGTTTTAAAAAAAGAGTTTGTAATACATAGGTCATTACTGGTGCAATGCTCCAGCAGCCTTTGCCCATTTTCATTCATGCGACCGATGTTGTATTTTCCAAGGCACACTGGCCATGAACTCGAGTCCATGCCCACACGAGCGTTGAAATCACCGAGCATATAAATGTAGTCAGATTTTGGAACTGCCTTGATCACGGAGTCTAACTCCTCATAGAACAAATCCTTCACATCATCAGAGGAATCGAGTGTCGGTGCATATGCAGTAATAATGGTGGCAAAACCACAAGAGGTTGCCAAGCGCAGGGACAATAGTCTTTCATTTCCTCCTGCTGGAATTTCAATCATTCCCAGTAGCGAATTCTTCACTGCAAAGCCCACACCGTGTTGCCTTTTTTCTGCCTGCCCTTTACCCTTCCAGAAAAAGGTGTAGTTGTTTTCCCTGAGTGACCCTTCCTCAGCGAGGCGAGTCTCCTGCAGGCCAGCAATATCAATGTTAAGACGATTGAGTTCGGCATCAATCACAGCCGTTTTTCTCACATCGTCAATATTGGTCAAGTTATATAGCAACAACACCCTGAAATATACAGTCACTACGACCATAAATATACAGTAATGACACCGTGAAATACACATTAACAACACCCTGAAATATACAGTCACAGCACCCTGAAATATACAGTCACAGCACCCTGAAATATACAGTCGTAATACTCTGAAATATACAGTAACAACATCGTAAAATATAAAATCGCGACGCTCTGAAATATACAGTCACGTTACCCTAAAGTATTCAGTCACGAATATTTCTGCGCCTGCTGTTCTACTCTTCTCTTTAAATTCTATAAGGCTATGATTAATTAATATATATTATACATGTGCTCAATGCAGAGGTAATAATATTATAGCTGTTATAGCAAATGCCATGGGATACAACCATGAACACAATGTCTTTATAGGCAACAAAGGGATACAATAATAATAACTTCTTGGTTTGAAAAATTCGAAGTCTGTTTAATAAAATATATTATAAGTATGCAATCAGCTTGGGATCTATTAGTGACGGTAGTTATTCGCTACTAAAAGACAACAAATCTTTGAAAATTATTTAAATGTGTGAAATGAACGACATGTGATACTCTTTGATACATAATATCCTACTCCAATGTCTGTGTACATGGGCACACCATATATTAAATTTTATTTCATGCTTTATCATGTTGCTCTGAGGAATCTTGAATTATATTTTGACAGGTGCATAACATGCACCGTGTAAATGAATACGATAACAGCAGAGTTGGCAAGTTCTAATATTTCCGTTACAAGATAAACCAATTTGTAACTCGCACACACGTCAGACGAATTGTTAACTGAGATTAACAAGGCAGCAGGAATACATCACCGAACACGAAATAGCCATATACAACTTCTTATTCTTATAGTCCTGCCTTGTGGCGTTAGTGATCTCATCTATTTACAACCATCTGTCACTTGTGCTGCCAATCACTTCTGGTACTGATGGTCCTCCATGCCATGACGCGACATTGTCCAGCATCTTCTCTCTTGTCGTATATGTGTCATCCATGCCCTGACGTGACATTGTCCAGCATCTTCTCTCTTGTCGTATATGTGTCCTCCATGCCACGACGTGACATTGTCCAGCTTCTTCTCTCTTGTCGTGTATGTGTCATCCATGCCCTGACGTGACATTGTCCATCATCTTCTCTCTTGTCGTATATGTGTCCTCCATGCCACGACGTGACATTGTCCAGCTTCTTCTCTCTTGTCGTATATGTGTCATCCATGCCATGACGTGACATTATTCCAGCATCTTCTCTCTTGTCGTGTGTTTGCCAAGGTGGTCATTTTAATTGATTCTGCGCCCAAGAATAATAATATTATTCGTATATCCCCACATGTAACTTTCTATTTTGACAAAAGGACGATATATCGATACTGGGGTCATCGTGTATTTTGTTTTGTTTCGTGGTATCCTCCGCAGATTTAATGATCAGTTAATGGGAATTTACATGGTAATACATGTTCATTTGATGGTGTACGATGTTTGGTCTAAACCAGTGGTTCCCAAGCTTTTCAAGCAGAGGGCCATATCAACTATTTTCGGTAGTTAAGCGGGCCACAAAATTATAAAATTATAAAAGTTTCGCAATATCATTCTTACCTTAACTTTCTTAACTTTCGTCAAAAAACTTCTAAAACTTTAAACAGTAAATTTTTAATCTATTTAGAAAACTGCTATTAATGTAATTAATTTTACAGTTGTAACTGTATTTTATAACCAGTTACTTCAGTTCAGATGCCAGTTTATCAATGTCTGGGCACAAATCTGCCGTTCCCAAAGTCATAAGCGCAGTTAGGTTACTGTCGGTGAGTCTGGAACGTTGCTTGTATTTTATAACGGTCATTGCGGAAAATGACTGCTCGCGTCTGTAAGTCGAACCAAAACGACAAATGTATCTCTGGGCAAATGAACGCAAATGTTCAAATTGTTCGACAGGCAATAGTCGCCAGAATGAAATCATATGATCAGCTGAAGGTGAAGCAGGCAGCTCCAGAAATTTACATCTCAGTGCAGAATTGCATTTCAAATCAATTACTTCGTGCTGAAGGTTTCGCTGTATTTGACGGAGCTTGGCATCAGGAAATAAGAACGGATTTATGAAGAGGGCAACATTATCTTCCTCTATTGTGAACTCTCGAAATCTCGACTGAAAGATATCCAGAAGACTTTCAACTTTTACTTTGTACTGTAACAAGTCACATTTCTTTTCCACCACAAGCGTCTTCAGAATTGGAAACGCCTCTAAAGTCCCTTCAGTCAGCTGTCCAATAAACAGCCGTAGTCTCATTTTAAATGAAGAAATAACTTCGCACAAAATTGTGAATAGTTGTTTTTTCACTAGATATTCGCATTTAAAGAGTTTAAATGAGACGTGATGTCCACCAAAAATGCCAGGTCATTAAGCCAGTCATCGTTCAGCAGTCATTCTCATTCTGTAGGCAATTCATTTATTTAAGACAGAAACAGGTAGACACTATTTTTCAAGCCAGAAACGTGACAGAACTTAGCCATCTGACATCACAGTGTAACAGTAGGTCACAGTATTCTCGTTCAGGTCTGATAGAAACTGTCTGAACTCACGCCAGTTCAGCGGCTTACTTCGAATGTTGTTCACACATCTCATAACAACATCGATGACATGTTTCAGATTTAAAGTCTTCCCACAGAGCTTCTTGGTAAATGGTACAATGATATTTGAATATAGTGCGGCCAAGAAACTGTTCCACTAATGCTAGACATCCAGACCTTTTACTACGCCAAAGCCTGAGCACCGTCGGTGCATACGTCTGGGGTGCCTCCTAGTTTGGTCGATACACCTGCGATGTGTACCTTGTGTGGCTGTCGAATTCTGTTCAACCCAGATCCCACCACAGATGAGACGGTCGAGAGAGAACCGAGGAGGTGTGTAGAGGTTGCAATGGAGGTACTAGAGGAGGTGTGTAGACGGCAATGGAGGTACTAGAGGAGACAATCGAGGCGGCAGAGGCTACGGAGGAGACAACAGAGGTGGCAGAGGCGGCAGAGGGGGCAATAGAGGTGGCAGTAGAGACATACACACACTGGCACACACAGAGACACACAGACAGACGCGTACAGAGAACCACACACACCACCACAGGCACACCTAGGCACATATAGACACAGGAGCACACAGACAGGCACATACAGACACAGTCGCACACAGACAGGCGCAGGAAATCATACATACATACATACATACATACATACATACATACATACATACATACATACATACATACATACATACATACATACATACATACATACATACATACATACATACATACATACATACATACATACATACATACATACATACATACATACATACATACATACATACATACATACATACATACATACATACATACATACATACATACATACATACATACATACATACATACATACATACATACATACATACATACATACATACATACATACATACATACATACATACATACATACATACATACATACATACATACATACATACATACATACATACATACATACATACATACATACATACATACATACATACATACATACATACATACATACATACATACATACATACATACATACATACATACATACATACATACATACATACATACATACATACATACATACATACATACATACATACATACATACATACATACATACATACATACATACATACATACATACATACATACATACATACATACATACATACATACATACATACATACATACATACATACATACATACATACATACATACATACATACATACATACATACATACATACATACATACATACATACATACATACATACATACATACATACATACATACATACATACATACATACATACATACATACATACATACATACATACATACATACATACATACATACATACATACATACATACATACATACATACATACATACATACATACATACATACATACATACATACATACATACATACATACATACATACATACATACATACATACATACATACATACATACATACATACATACATACATACATACATACATACATACATACATACATACATACATACATACATACATACATACATACATACATACATACATACATACATACATACATACATACATACATACATACATACATACATACATACATACATACATACATACATACATACATACATACATACATACATACATACATACATACATACATACATACATACATACATACATACATACATACATACATACATACATACATACATACATACATACATACATACATACATACATACATACATACATACATACATACATACATACATACATACATACATACATACATACATACATACATACATACATACATACATACATACATACATACATACATACATACATACATACATACATACATACATACATACATACATACATACATACATACATACATACATACATACATACATACATACATACATACATACATACATACATACATACATACATACATACATACATACATACATACATACATACATACATACATACATACATACATACATACATACATACATACATACATACATACATACATACATACATACATACATACATACATACATACATACATACATACATACATACATACATACATACATACATACATACATACATACATACATACATACATACATACATACATACATACATACATACATACATACATACATACATACATACATACATACATACATACATACATACATACATACATACATACATACATACATACATACATACATACATACATACATACATACATACATACATACATACATACATACATACATACATACATACATACATACATACATACATACATACATACATACATACATACATACATACATACATACATACATACATACATACATACATACATACATACATACATACATACATACATACATACATACATACATACATACATACATACATACATACATACATACATACATACATACATACATACATACATACATACATACATACATACATACATACATACATACATACATACATACATACATACATACATACATACATACATACATACATACATACATACATACATACATACATACATACATACATACATACATACATACATACATACATACATACATACATACATACATACATACATACATACATACATACATACATACATACATACATACATACATACATACATACATACATACATACATACATACATACATACATACATACATACATACATACATACATACATACATACATACATACATACATACATACATACATACATACATACATACATACATATACATACATACATACATACATACATACATACATACATACATACATACATACATACATACATACATACATACATACATACATACATACATACATACATACATACATACATACATACATACATACATACATACATACATACATACATACATACATACATACATACATACATACATACATACATACATACATACATACATACATACATACATACATACATACATACATACATACATACATACATACATACATACATACATACATACATACATACATACATACATACATACATACATACATACATACATACATACATACATACATACATACATACATACATACATACATACATACATACATACATACATACATACATACATACATACATACATACATACATACATACATACATACATACATACATACATACATACATACATACATACATACATACATACATACATACATACATACATACATACATACATACATACATACATACATACATACATACATACATACATACATACATACATACATACATACATACATACATACATACATACATACATACATACATACATACATACATACATACATACATACATACATACATACATACATACATACATACATACATACATACATACATACATACATACATACATACATACATACATACATACATACATACATACATACATACATACATACATACATACATACATACATACATACATACATACATACATACATACATACATACATACATACATACATACATACATACATACATACATACATACATACATACATACATACATACATACATACATACATACATACATACATACATACATACATACATACATACATACATACATACATACATACATACATACATACATACATACATACATACATACATACATACATACATACATACATACATACATACATACATACATACATACATACATACATACATACATACATACATACATACATACATACATACATACATACATACATACATACATACATACATACATACATACATACATACATACATACATACATACATACATACATACATACATACATACATACATACATACATACATACATACATACATACATACATACATACATACATACATACATACATACATACATACATACATACATACATACATACATACATACATACATACATACATACATACATACATACATACATACATACATACATACATACATACATACATACATACATACATACATACATACATACATACATACATACATACATACATACATACATACATACATACATACATACATACATACATACATACATACATACATACATACATACATACATACATACATACATACATACATACATACATACATACATACATACATACATACATACATACATACATACATACATACATACATACATACATACATACATACATACATACATACATACATACATACATACATACATACATACATACATACATACATACATACATACATACATACATACATACATACATACATACATACATACATACATACATACATACATACATACATACATACATACATACATACATACATACATACATACATACATACATACATACATACATACATACATACATACATACATACATACATACATACATACATACATACATACATACATACATACATACATACATACATACATACATACATACATACATACATACATACATACATACATACATACATACATACATACATACATACATACATACATACATACATACATACATACATACATACATACATACATACATACATACATACATACATACATACATACATACATACATACATACATACATACATACATACATACATACATACATACATACATACATACATACATACATACATACATACATACATACATACATACATACATACATACATACATACATACATACATACATACATACATACATACATACATACATACATACATACATACATACATACATACATACATACATACATACATACATACATACATACATACATACATACATACATACATACATACATACATACATACATACATACATACATACATACATACATACATACATACATACATACATACATACATACATACATACATACATACATACATACATACATACATACATACATACATACATACATACATACATACATACATACATACATACATACATACATACATACATACATACATACATACATACATACATACATACATACATACATACATACATACATACATACATACATACATACATACATACATACATACATACATACATACATACATACATACATACATACATACATACATACATACATACATACATACATACATACATACATACATACATACATACATACATACATACATACATACATACATACATACATACATACATACATACATACATACATACATACATACATACATACATACATACATACATACATACATACATACATACATACATACATACATACATACATACATACATACATACATACATACATACATACATACATACATACATACATACATACATACATACATACATACATACATACATACATACATACATACATACATACATACATACATACATACATACATACATACATACATACATACATACATACATACATACATACATACATACATACATACATACATACATACATACATACATACATACATACATACATACATACATACATACATACATACATACATACATACATACATACATACATACATACATACATACATACATACATACATACATACATACATACATACATACATACATACATACATACATACATACATACATACATACATACATACATACATACATACATACATACATACATACATACATACATACATACATACATACATACATACATACATACATACATACATACATACATACATACATACATACATACATACATACATACATACATACATACATACATACATACATACATACATACATACATACATACATACATACATACATACATACATACATACATACATACATACATACATACATACATACATACATACATACATACATACATACATACATACATACATACATACATACATACATACATACATACATACATACATACATACATACATACATACATACATACATACATACATACATACATACATACATACATACATACATACATACATACATACATACATACATACATACATACATACATACATACATACATACATACATACATACATACATACATACATACATACATACATACATACATACATACATACATACATACATACATACATACATACATACATACATACATACATACATACATACATACATACATACATACATACATACATACATACATACATACATACATACATACATACATACATACATACATACATACATACATACATACATACATACATACATACATACATACATACATACATACATACATACATACATACATACATACATACATACATACATACATACATACATACATACATACATACATACATACATACATACATACATACATACATACATACATACATACATACATACATACATACATACATACATACATACATACATACATACATACATACATACATACATACATACATACATACATACATACATACATACATACATACATACATACATACATACATACATACATACATACATACATACATACATACATACATAC
>CAWUFQ010000352.1:0-2500 GCA_963921405.1 Cepaea hortensis | reverse complement strand
TTCTGGTCTGTGAGGCTGCCGGCCGGGTCATGGCGACACCGGCCTATGCTGAGTACACATAGGTAACGTGTACCTCTGGGGGTAAGTCTGTGTCACGATATTCACACATGGCGTTATCTTTGGCAGGTTCTACTTTCTGAGAGACTTGCGTGACGGGACCAGAGGAAGATGACTTGGTGAAGGCTGCTAAATGGCTGGCTGACCTATGTGCCGGAAAGTGCTGCTTCTACCCTACACCACGTGCCGGGAAGTCATTACACCACAGTCCAGTCCCGTCTCAACCGCTAAATGATCTTCAGTCAGTCCAACAAGTTTTATGATGGCTACTCACGGGCGAGTATCGTGTCCTCTTGTCTGTGATCATTGTTGACATGGTGACCCACTAGCCAAACGGGTAGAGAGGAACTACCTTACCCTTTATTTCAGAATGGCCTGCTGTTCCGGGAAGAGTTTACCCGTTCGTACTAGGAACATTGGTGACCTTCATTACAGGGTCACGAGCTACCAGTACTGACTTTGAGTGACAGAGTCAACTTGAACTGTGCCAACTTTCTGTGCTTATAGGCCCAGTTATACCCATCCTGATCCCATTAGAGACCACCATCTGTTCCCAGAACTTTGACATTGTTAACTGTGTGTGAAATGTTATGGTGGCTTCTTAGGACCGTTGTCTAGCACAGGCCTTACCAGTGAAGCTTGAAGGACAGGCCTGCAGAACTTCTCCAGGGATGTTAGTCTGGAGTCATCACGTACCACCGCAACTTGGAGTCACCACATTGACGTGCTAGTAATTTCAGCTGAGTCCATCTCTCGGCAGAGATATTCCACGCTACGTGTGCAGATGAGTGACCTCTTTAACCTTGTGGTATCGTAACCAGTGTACAGTGATGAGTGAGACGGCCTGAGGCTAATCCAGACAGCCTTTTCTTCTATCACCTGGCGGAGGCCAGGATTCTCTCATGAACATTCCCTTTGTTGATAATCCTCTTGTACATTATATCATCTAGTCATTATGTGTAGACACCAGAGTCGTGTCATCTGTTCTGGATGAGAGGTGAAAAAGGTATTGTCCAGCGGTTGATAGTGAGAGAGACAGGAATCCAAGGGCTGGTGGGGTCTGTAGACTGAGATCTATTGTATTCCCAGAGTGCATCTATTCCGTTATTAAGATGTAATAGTATGCTTCCCTCACCCCAGGAAATACTACGACAGTATGTATGTATGTATGTATGTATGTATGTATGTATGTATGTATGTATGTATGTATGTATGTATGTATGTATGTATGTATGTATGTATGTATGTATGTATGTATGTATGTATGTATGTATGTATGTATGTATGTATGTATGTATGTATGTATGTATGTATGTATGTATGTATGTATGTATGTATGTATGTATGTATGTATGTATGTATGTATGTATGTATGTATGTATGTATGTATGTATGTATGTATGTATGTATGTATGTATGTATGTATGTATGTATGTATGTATGTATGTATGTATGTATGTATGTATGTATGTATGTATGTATGTATGTATGTATGTATGTATGTATGTATGTATGTATGTATGTATGTATGTATGTATGTATGTATGTATGTATGTATGTATGTATGTATGTATGTATGTATGTATGTATGTATGTATGTATGTATGTATGTATGTATGTATGTATGTATGTATGTATGTATGTATGTATGTATGTATGTGTGTATGTGTGTGTGTGTGTATGTGTGTGTGTGTGTGTGTATGTATGTATGTATGTATGTATGTATGTGTGTATGTGTGTGTGTGTGTGTGTGTGTGTGTGTGTGTGTGTGTGTGTGTGTGTGTGTGTGTGTGTGTGTGTGTGTGTGTGTGTGTGTGTGTGTGTGTGTGTGTGTGTGTGTGTGTGTGTGTGTGTGTGTGTGTGTGTGTGTGTGTGTGTGTGTGTGTGTGTGTGTGTGTGTGTGTGTGTGTGTGTGTGTGTGTGTGTGTATGTATGTATGTATGTATGTATGTATGTATGTATGTATGTATGTATGTATGTATGTATGTATGTATGTATGTATGTATGTATGTATGTATGTATGTATTTATGTATGTATGTATGTATGTATGTATGTATGTATGTATGTATGTATGTATGTATGTATGTATGTATGTATGTATGTATGTATGTATGTATGTATGTATGTATGTATGTATGTATGTATGTATGTATGTATGTATGTATGTATGTATGTATGTATGTATGTATGTATGTATGTATGTATGTATGTATGTATGTATGTATGTATGTATGTATGTATGTATGTATGTATGTATGTATGTATGTATGTATGTATGTATGTATGTATGTATGTATGTATGTCTGTATGTATGTATGTATGTATGTATGTATGTATGTATGTATGTATGTATGTATGTATGTATGTAATATGTATGTATGTATGTATGTTGTATGTATGTTATGTATGCTATGTATGTATGTATGTATGTAGGTATGTATG
>CAWUFQ010000351.1:140000-267160 GCA_963921405.1 Cepaea hortensis | reverse complement strand
TCCTTTCTTAAAGATAGGTATCAATAATGACTCTTTCCAGTCATGGGGTAATTCTTCTGTCCTCCAGATTTTTATTATTAGTTCGTATAGCTTTAGATGTAATGCATGGCCACCTGCCTTTATAAATTCAGCAGCAATTCCATCAGTCCCAGTTGCCTTATTGTTTTTAAGTCGTGTGATTACATATAGGATTTCTTCAAATGCAGGTTCTTCAATTTGTGGTTCGCATGTTAGAACCTCTTCCTGTGGGAAAGTGTTACTTGGAGCTTCACAATTTAGTAATTATTAATTGTAATTAGTTTCATTAAGAATGAAATGAGAAGATTAAATATTAACCTATTAGGTGTACGTGAGACCAGATGGACAGGAATGGGCATTATGACATCTGAGGAATATAGAATAATGTATTCTGATGGAGAGAAACAACAGCGAGGAGTAGCAATTATAATGGATACAGAGAGAGAAAAATCGATCAAACGATATTGGACTGTATCAGACAGAGTGTTACTGGTGAAGTTGAGTGTAAGACCTTTTGATGTCAACGTCATACAAGTTTATGCACCAACAGCAGACAGTAGTGATGACAGCATCGATGAATTTTATAATGATTTAGAGAAAGCCTTCAAGAAATGCAAGAATTCTGAAGTAACTATCATAATGGGTGACTTGAATGCCAAAGTTGGAAATCAACAGGACGGATGCATAGTGGGCAAGTATGGACTAGGGCAGGGGTCACTAAATTTTTTTCACGGCGGGCCGGGTAACTGACAAAATGACGAGCGCGGGCCGGATACTCATTCTGTACAATACTTGCGCCTGGCTCCGTGGCGATCTTCTTACGGACCCGGTTCGTAATCCCGTATACCCACGTTCGAAATACAGCTGCGAGCGATTTGGCAGCAGACAACGTTGCCCTGGTTTTTACGCTATGTTATGGGTCCCGGTCGTTCGAAAAGCAATGGTAAACTACTGAACGTAAACTTGCCAAGACATCAACAACAGAAAACAATGCTGGTGTTAACTGTAAACGTCCTGTAAAGGATATACAACTAACTTTAACAATAATTTCAAGCTAGAACGAAAGCTCTGGGAAAAAAGACGAAAACCTAAGTTAATCATGGAAAGAGCGTACAATGCACATAAACAAACAAACAAACAAACAAACAAACAAACAAACAAACAAAGACAACCAACATATTTATATTTATTTACGAAACAAAGTTATCAAAGAAGGCGACGTTAGCAAAAAGATAGTTACATCAGACATATTGTGCACATATCCGAATCTCACAAACTAAGCAGCAAAAGAGGATAATGAGTTTTGTGAAACTGACGTGTGGCTTTCAAACTACCATCAATGTTTGGTTTGGAATTGCTGCATCCAATCAAGAGAATTGCTTTCAAATGTTCATCCGTCAATCTCATTCGATGTGGTGACTTCACAGACTTCCTTTTTGAAAATGTTAGCTCACAGACATATGTTGTTCCAAACAATGATGTCATACCAGCGGCAAATTTCTTAACTTTCAGAAACTCAACATCAGGTAAGCAGCGATACTTCCTTCTCAATGAGCTCCAACTGTAATTCAACTGGCACAAAATTAAGGTTACAATAAAACGGATTCTGGAACAGAAGGATGTCACTCTCAAATCTGTCAAGATCTGAAAATCTCTCCAAACTCTTTGAAACAGTGAAAATGAGAAAGGCTTTCTCCTTCCAGTTGTGCTTCCAACAATGACAGCTTTCTTCGAAATCCTTTGATGGTTCTGTAGAGATCACAGACGAGGTAATACTTTCCCTGAAGTTTCAAGTTCAGTTCATTCATATCGACCAAAACTGACAACTTTGAAAATCTCTCCAAACTCTTTGAAACAGTGAAAATGAGAAAGGTTTTCTCCTTCCAGTTGTGCTTCCAACAATGACAGCTTTCTTCGAAATCGTTTGATGGTTCTGTAGAGATCACAGACGAGGTAATACTTTCCCTGAAGTTTCAAGTTCAGTTCATTCATATCGACCAAAACTGACAACTTTGACAGCCAGGTAGGATCTGACAGCTGTGAATCAGCTTTATCTTTTTCAGTGAGGAAAATATCTATTACGTTTCGGAGCTTGTAAAAACGAAGCAGGACTTTACCGCAGTTGAGCCACCTGACTGATATGTGATAAGGCAAGCCACAGAATTCAGAATCAATTTCTTCAAGAAAAGCCTAGAACTGACGGTGAATGAGTGCATGTTCCCGAATGAAGTTCACAGCAGAAACTACTGGTTTCAGCACACAAGAAATATCTAAATCTTTCCCACAGAGTACTTGCTGATGTACGAAGCATTGTATGAACAGAGCGCCCGGAATTTGCAAATCTTCCTAATGAGTCCTGATTTGCCCCAACAGACCCTTCCTCACTCTAGTCATGTTTTTTTCCCCTCATCAACTGTAACACCTCGAAGCTGATTCCACCGAAGGTTATAGTCTTGGAAAATTGTTTGCACTTCCACGAAAATGACTTTCCCAGCTGTTGTTCCATGCATGCTGCAAACGGACGCCAACTCTTCCGTTATCTGAAAGTCCAAATTGACACCACAAATGACCACGAGAAGTTGTGACGTTCTCGAGAGATCAATAGACTTATCTAGCGCCAGAGAACACTCCAAGTTCCTAGCTTTCTCGCGTATCTGTAGCACTATGTTCTCTCTAACTGAACTTGCCGACAGGCTGATAGTTCCAAACAAATTGGCTTTCTCATGACAAAAGTCATTTGCTGCTTCGATCACACACACTCTTTAATGACGTTGCCATCAGTAAATGGTTTTCCTCGTTCTGCCATCTTATGCACTGTTTTGTAACTTGTACGAGTGACAGATTTATTTTCAGCAAATTTTCTCGTGAGGAGATTTCTTTGCGTTTCAAAACCACGTTTAATGGTCTCATATTTCCCAGAGCGTAATTTTCCAGAAAACTTTTAATATGTTGATGGATGTTTTGTTTCGTAGTGACGCCGAAGATTGTACTCTTTCAAAACGGCAATACTTTCGCTGCATATTACGCAGCTGGTTTTCTGGTCCTTTGTTTCCACAAAGAAGTACTTTACTCATCACTCGGCGTCCACTTTTCTTTTCCTACTAGCCATAATTAAGGGTGAAGTACACGGGATCTGAAAATGAAAAAGACATTACATTAGAAACATAATTAAAATCCTATTGAAACACAAGAAAAGCAGAGGACTAGGGGTCACTGGTGAAGCTACAGCTCATCAAATTTACATATACAGTTTATAGGTACATTTGTGTAACCGCACATAGATGATAGAGATAATAGCACAACGCCGACAGTTCATGGGCCGTAGAAGAAGAGAGGAATAAGAAGACAAAGAGAATTTCATTCTATCTCTACGACTAACAAGAAAAAACAACGATTTAGAGATATCAGAAGAAATTCAGGTCAGTGTACAGGGAATCAGAATAATGTAATTGTAAAGATACAACAACATCTGATTAATAATGCCAATGCCCTAATAAATAAAATTCATGATTAGATGCAATGACAAAATAGGCATCCCCATGAATAAACATACACGTGATAATCCTTCAAAGTACAATTGATATTCCATCACAGCTTGGGTAATCATCCAACACAGTACCAGTGATCTTCCATCACAGCATGGGTAATCATCCAACACTGTAACTGTAGTCTGATAAACACCAGCAATTATCAGACAACAAGATGGAACAAAGGTCATTAATTCAGTAGCATGTCCTTTGCAGAACCTCGCTCCCATAACAACCTTCCGGAAAACCTCTCGATCATAAGCAAGATTTCCCGCTTCAGATACATCCATCTGGAGATCATCCGCCACATCCTGCACCCATCTTCTCTTTGGCTTTCGTCTTCCTCTCTTCCCAGGCATATATCCCTCCTTTATTGTTCTCAGGCACAGACATAGCTATTATATTCCTGTATTCCTATTTAAACTATGAAGGTTCGTTCAAAACTCACCCCACAGCAGATAATAGTCAATCCACAATCAAGATCCTCTTGGATCTTTTGTATCTTCACAGGGCCTGTCCACCCTCTCAACTGTGGTCTGGAAAAACAGTTGCTACGCTCGGCCGTGCCTGGGGCATGTTCACCCATCTATTTGGTAATGGCTCAGGGGTTTAAGTTCAAACCCTCTGCTGAAAATTAGACATCAGCATCTCTTCGGCCCAACTTATTCCCAAGGCCAAAGAGGCTGGTACATCGCTTTACTGGGCTGTTATAGGCACGCCAACACAACATCCCAACATCCTATACATTTTTTACCAGGGTATCAAGGGATATGCTACTCCATACTCTTGTAGAGTCGCGGCAGGCGGCTTCATTTGGTAATAGAATATATCTCATAATAAGGTTCGCGAAATTTATAAATAGGGCCACCAAAATAAACAACTTAGTGCAGCCAGGATGAAATGACGTCGCGGGCCGGATCCGGCCCGCGGGTCGTAGTTTGGTGACCCCTGGTCTAGGTAATAGGAATGAGAGAGATGACGATTAATAGGCGAAGTGAGTAGGACAAAACCTGGTCTGGCACAATCAAGGCCTGCATGCACTTATTTTCGCACTAGCGAAAGGCCGTGCAACTTATGGGGCTTATGTTGACAAATATTACAAATAGTTCCCCGCCCGCCCCCCCCCCCCCCCCGCCACTCTTCCACCCTCTCTCTCTCTCTCTCTCTCTCGCTCTCTCTCTCTCTCACACTCTCTATCTCTCTCTCTCTCTCTCTCTCTCTCTCTCTCTCTCTCTCTCTCTCTCTCTTGCTCTCTCTCTCTGCTAAATGCTGGTGCAATTACGTTTGCTTAGAGAATATTTCAAATAGCATAATAACATAATAGTAATGCCTTGATTGATCACTACACTTATGTTCAAGCATTCTGCGGAATTGTTTTTTTTTTCTTTTTCGCATATCCTATTTACATCTCTGTCAACAACAGCATTTTACAGCTGTTGTTGATGTCTATGCTAGATTACGCACAGTATTTTGTATTGCTTACTGAGCGACAAACTCAGATACCCCTTATGTAACCATCGCGACCCGATTCCCTACCGAATCTCGCGCAGCTGTTTCCCCACACGTGGATATACGGGATTACGGAGAAAATCGTTAACACCTTCGCCATGGAGCCGGGCTCCGCGGAATTGCTAGATATCTAAAAGAAAAACACCCCGACAAACAAAATTGATGGTCCTTTATTATTATTCTGATGATCATATTGTTCTTGTCTTGTGTCATCATAAAGGTCTTTCACATAATCTTACCACGCATGTAAAATCTGATCTTTTTCTATTATGATTTTGCCATCTTTGGTTTTTAGGTAACCTGTTGATGTGTCTGTTCTTTTGTTAGTGATGTCATTAATTCTCGTGTGCATTAATTTGGTATTATGGGTGTTGTGTTGGTTTTAAATTTCCTTGCAATTTTCCTCAAGCCATGTTTCTTTTGCCTCTTTGCATAGCAGTAGCTTCCTAATTTTCCTGTGAATCTCTTCGTATATTTCCTTGTTATTTTTGTTATTTATTCTTATTTACATGAGTTTTAAGATGTATTCCATCATCCATTTCTTGCGCCCTATTATCTTTATTTTGGGGATTATTATTGTTGTTAGTGCAGCTTCTTGACTGATTTCTTTTATATTTTCAATTGGTCACTGACGTCTTGAAATAATATTGCATTGCCATATCGGACAATGCATCGAATATGTTCTTTACCTCTACGTTGAATTTACTTTTATCTCCTCACTCTTCAGTGCTTGTAGATCAAATTTTGCGTTTCTATTTGTATATTTGACTTTCTTTAAACTTATATGTAAATTGCTTAATAGGGGGACATAAACATCTAATATTGTTACAAGGGAGGTTACTAGAACTTAAAAAAGAAAATGACATACCTAGCTATCATACCTCTAACTAACATTACAATCTCTTACTTTCATTTGAGAAATAAAATAGTTAATACCGCAGTCAATTTTTTCAATCGTGAGAAGAAACGTTTTAAAGCTTTTATACAACATTTGTCTAATCTTATTTTACTTTCATTTTATAACCAACCTTTTCAATTTTATGTTTATGTTTAAGTTTTAAAACTGTACTTTTAATGATAAGCAATTGATCAGCCTCTATTAATTTCCCCTCTGTGGGGAAACAACATTTTTTTACTGGCTTCTTAAGGCCACCCACAATTTAAAGAAAATTTACTTACATTAACGGCAAAAGACCTTGGAAGTCTATGGGGTTTATGTTGATAAATACGTTTAGAAGAAATTTCATTTATGTTTATAAATTTCATTCAATTTGAACAAATAGTTCTCTCTCTCTCTCTCTCTCTCTCTCTCTCTCTCTCTCTCTCTCTCTCTCTCTCTCTCTCTCTCTCTCTCTCTCTCTCTCTCTCTCTCTCTCCCAAATGCTGGTGCAATTATATTTGCTTAGAGAATATTTAAAATATCATAATAACATGATAGTAATGCCTTGATGGGTGCCTCCTTCCCTCCGCTAGCCTATGGGACACCCTTGGGCAAGGTGGAGTACCCGTTTAGCTCCCGATCAGGGTTACGTGAAGCCATGGGTGCAGGTGGTGGATGAAGTTGAAGAGCAGCCGACAGATAGTTGTAGGTTATGGTCTCCACAGCTTCACGGCGGAAGGCAGATGATCTCTTTTTTTTTTTGGGAGACATTGGCTACGGACATCGACCAGTATGGTCACTGCTAGGAAGGAAAGCAATGGCAAACTACCTTCTTTACAGATGCCAAGAATATCATGTACTGAAGTCGTATCGATAATCTGAGAAATTGCGTAAATGGGTGCTCCATAGGAGCAGCCTTGCCCGGTATGGGTAGTCATGTGCACCAGGTGACACCAGACCGTCATCAGGAGGCTGAGTGCAAAAGAATATCAACATTGAAAGTAGGAACTTGGAATGTAAGAACTATGAGTGGGGATGGGAAATTTGATAACATTAAGAATGAAATCTTCTTCTTCTTCTTCAGCGTTCCGAGCCTTTGAGGTTCTTTGCTGCAGATACAATTCGTCTCCAATCGTCTCTCTGGTGGACCTTCTCTTGCCAGTCGTTGATTCCAAGTGCTTGTAGGTCTGTACATGTATTATCTCTCCACCGCCCTCTTGGTCTACCTCGGGGTCTACGGTCGTTTATTTCCTGAGTGTAAGCGAGTTTTGTTTCCCTATTATCTTCCATTCTTTCTATATGCCCCAGCCATTGTAGTCTATTAGCCTTCATGATACCAGTGATTAGCGGGGACTTAAACAGATCATAAATGTCTTTGTTACTTCTTCTTTTCCACTCTCCACTTTGTGTATCCTTAATGGGTTCAAAGATACGTCTTAAAATTTTGTTCTCAAAGGTTTGTAACAAGGCTTCGTCTCCTTTCGTTGTTTCAGAGCCATACTGCACAACTGGTCACACACCATCCATTATTTTTAATTAAAACTGTTTTTAATCACCTACATGACTGCAGATAACTTCTTTACGTATAAAAAGATGAGTTACAATGTTATGCATTATGCATTATTTTTATGAAAACTTTGAAGATGCCTTAAAGATTATATCATTATTTATTATAACTCATATGCCTGTTGTAGCATAACGCTAACCACCATTATTCATTTAATAACACCTGCCGCAAAAAGAGGAAACAACATTAAAAGAAATTGACTTCACAACCGCAAACGGAGACTAGGACTTAAAACTTAACATCGAAACTGGAACTGCATAAGTGACAAATGACGTGGATTCTTAGAAAGATTTCATCAGACCAAGCTCGGAACCCCATTGGTTGGGAGAGACATGTGACACCGCTTTCGCGCCAACGCCGGTATAGATTATGATAAGCAGCGCACTCTTGCGAAAACATGCCTGGCAAACAGACGTCAAAAATTGTGTGACCAAAATTTTCAATAAGGAAGGCAGAATGTCTGGATCCCAGGTGAGCTTGTTAGTCCCGAGATTAGACTAAGAACCCGATGTATCAAGTATCAGGTAATGGTAACCCGTGTTTGTGATGTCAATTGAAATGTATTATTATTAATTAAAACCTCTGAAATATAAAAATGCTCGACTGTAGATTCTAACGACGCAGAGCCGTTCCCGGGCAAAATGACTCTCCAATACTCTCTTCGATTGCAATCTCTGATATTCTTAGAGATAATTATTAACTTTAAGAAGTGCATTATACAACTACATTCTATTCTAAACAACTGTTAGGAGTGATGATTCTAAAGCAATCTTGTGCATTTCACCAGAAACACTGATAAAAGATGCTATCACTACCTACAGCTGAAATGACAGTTCGTGTACTAGAATAAGTGCCTTGTTCTAAAACAGACTTATCTATGCCTATTTACAATCTAGAAAACTGAAAGAGAAATCAATCTTTCCTTTCTCCTTTATCTATTCTATCAATAGGGTTTGACGGAATAAATATTTATATTTTTGTCAAATTTTAATTAGATAAGAGCACTTATGAACTGCATTACATGAGAAAGTTGTGCTTCGCGGAACACCATCACGCGCAGTGAACTTAACCCATTACTCAACATAACTTAAAACACAACACCACTCTACACCACTCATCACCACACAACCCAACACTCAACACAACAACAACAGATAATGGGAGAGAGTTATTAGACACAAGAAGAAGAAGTTAATTGGGAAAACACAGAGAATTATTTATACACATTGTAAACACCATTTAGTGGAAGAAATGTTATAAATGTATGTCATTTATTTACATGCATCTTGACACCTTCTCACTCTTGTCACTGTCTTACTGTACACGTTCACTGACCCCAGGTCAAATGAGAACTTACATACAGCAGGTACCAACTGAGACAAGGCGTACACCGTGTGATAAACTCTGACCACCCCAAATTAACCCAACACTAGCTTAGAGAGAAAAGGAGGGGAGGGGAACTAGTTCCTACTTCAGGAATTTAGGTTCTTTTACCTACTTTTAAAAGATTGTATTGGTAGGAATGTACATATATAGGTGAATATTCATCAGTGATCTTGGTGGCTACATACCAACAACCACCCAACACATCAGCAAACTAACCACCTAAATCAGACCTGAGAGAGGGAAGCCGAGAGAAAGAGATGAACTACAAGTGAGATGGAGGATGACTTGGCCATGAGCAGAGCATGGGGAGGCCTTCAGTGGAGCTATACGGGCATACCTGAAGTGGATCCATCAGTCAATGGACCCTGGCTTACCTAATCTTCCAGTCACCAGGTTACTTTTCTCATTGGTACACACCACACCCAATTTCAGGAAACTGATAGTTAATTGTTGATTCATCACCATCACACTTAATATGTACAACAACAAAAATGTTTACTATGTTTTCACACTTGTTGACATCTCATGTATTGATGCTTGTTTATTGATGGTCTGTGTGTAACTGGTCCAATATGCAACTTTTCTAACATCTTGTGTAAATCACAATAGAGATGTATGTACTGGCCAGAAGGCTCAGGCCCAGTCAATAAATGATTAACATGAATTGACCTTCTGTTAATTTATCAGTTCAAACCTATCTGTGAGTCAACAACTTCTTTGTACATCATGTTGTCAGAATCTAATGTGATTGATTATGTGTTTGATTGTTTAAAAATAAATTAACTCATAATGACTTACTAAAAATGGGGGAGAGAAGACTCTAGATCTATCAACTGCTCAACATCCATGTTTTCTTCATCTAAATCAGGCTGAGAAAATTCTCCAGACTTTCCTCAGATTTGATAACCAATAAGGGGGCTCCAAAGCTATCAGAATCATTGGAGAAGGGGCAGATTCCCAGTTAGTAATTACCATTCTCACCAGGGCCATAATCTATATCTCCTAGACATACTTAATAGAACGAGGCCTGCAGATAACTCAAGGTTCATATTCTGGGGTTATTGAAGATAGAAGAGGATGGGGCTCTACTTCTTTTGTTAGAGATGGGGCATGCACTACAGTGATCTCCCACTCCCTTCAAAAATATATGACAGATTGTCGGCTACGTCCTGGATGGTTCCCATATAGTAACCTTTAAACAATTACATAAAACATTAACACAATTATCTTTAGATTTTGAACATTGTCATTTTCTTATATTGATTGACAGCCACATGATATGAATGACATTAACAGATAAATAAGAGTAGGTGACTGATCATTCCTCCTGAAGAAGGGGGCCATATTCAAATAGGCTTATTCTTCAGAGAGAGGTGCTCCAGGTGAAATATATAGTGTGTATCTACTCTACCAACACTACTTCTCTTCCAGAGAAGGTGTTCTTTTCCTGTGGAGTCTGAACTTAACAGCATTTCATCAACCACCGGAAAATCTTATCCGTTGGGAAAACTCTGTCTAATTTCAGATTATTTTCTTTACTAGGAAGTAAATCTGATTATTTCAGTGCTTGCTGCCTTTGGCTTTTCCAGCATTGACAGACAGACATAACATAGAATGTTTTTAATATTGCACATGCTCTATTGTATATTTGCAGATCAGGGACTGACAGGCTTACGCGGATCAGACTAACTGCAATTATAGTTTTGGCAGAACAAAGCAATAAATTATAGACATGGCGGAAACTGCAAAGTTTAGAGCCCAAATAACAGAAACAGGTAGGGAATGCGGGTTAGATGGCCTTGAGCTAGCTAACTATGTTTCAGATGCATTCGACAAAAGAGAAAGACTGCAAGCGGAATTGGCTCTCAAAGAAAAACAGCTTCAGGCTGAATTGGCTGAGAGGGAAAAACGACTTCAGGCAGAATTGGAGGAGAAAGAGAAACGACTACAGGCTGAAATGGAAGATAAGGAGAGAGAGCGTCAACACCAACTGGAGTTGAGGAGAATGGAGATTGAAGTGGAGATCCGGAGAATAGAGAAAGGGAGTGGTCCTACACCCTCAACCTCATCAGGATCGCCAGTGACAGAACCACCTCCCCACGTCTCTCACCTTAATTCAGGAGCTATGTCATTTCCTCTGGAACCCTTTAATGAACAGACTGACCACATCGAAGGATTTTTATCACGCTTCGAGGCAATGGCTGTCAGCTGTGGGCTTGAAGAAAGTAGATGGGCGACGAAGTTAGCGCAGGCTTTAAGATCAACGGCGTATGATGTGTTCTCAAGACTCACTAGAGAGGAACAACAGAACTACACAACACTTAAGACGGCACTCTTGAGCCGATTCGAAGTGGACGCCGAATCTTATAAACTCAGGTTCAAAGCCGCAAGGAAGGAACCGGGTGAGAGTTACGCGCAACTAGTCGAAAGACTGAAGTCATACATACAAAGATGGACTTGCTTGGGAGGATTTGAGGAAAGTTTTGAAGGACTCCGTGAAATGATCATCATTGATCAGATCAAGGGGAAAATGCAGAACGAAATGAAGGCATTCTTAACCCAAAACGGGGCTGACCGCCTGGAAACTATAATCATCCTGGCAGAGAGATTTGAGAAATCTCAGAAGGAGATGGGAGGAAAGGGACGTTCGAACAACACCCCCTCTCAAAACAAAACTCCACAGCCAAAAGAGGGTGAAAACACTGTAGCCACCGGGAAAAAGGGGAAATCCCAGAAAAACACTCAAAACTCAGTCCAAACAGCGCCGAAGGAGGACAAATCATTCTGTACCCATTGCAAAATTAGAGGTCACATTTAAGAATTGCAGGAAGAAGCCACCTCCACACACATCGGCATGTTTGGCCATCCGAAAAGAGAAGAAAGTGAGCACTGGTGAAACGTCCAAACAGACACCTCATCAAGACACATCATCTCGTATTCCGGTTGTAGAATCCATCTTGCTAAATGGATTCAAAACGACCTGTTTATATGATACTGGATTATCGTATGACTGTGTTGTTTCATCATCCTTAGTTCACCCTGAACAGGTGACAGAGGAAATAGTGGAATTACAGGGACCACTGAAGAGTTCAACAAATATGTCTCTTCCAGTGGCAAAAGTGAACATAGCCTCGCGGTATGTCACTGGGACAATCAAGGCAGCAGTCTTGGACGATCCGATATATCCTGTAATCCTCGGCCGTATATTTATCGTTCTAGGAGAACCTGTTCAACCTGTGGCGATGGCGACCATGACCACTCGATCCCAGGCAACAAAAACTCCAGAAACAACTACGCCAATCCCTCGAACGGAGGAACTGAAGAGGGCACAAGAGGCCGACAGCACATTGGAACCCTGCTTCAGAAAACTGCCAAAATCACATGTACCTCTACGTAAAGGTGATCTGTTCATGAAGTCAGCACTTCTTTACAGAAAAGCAGGACGAGCTGGACAAGAGTTTAATCAACTTGTTGTACCAACTCAATACAGGACTCAGATCTTAGAGATGGGTCATAGTCTACCATTCAGTGGGCACATGGGTATCAACGCCACTACACAGCGTATTACCACTCACTACTTTTGGCCAGGGATGAATTCAGACATACAACGGTTTGTAAAATCATGCCCACAGTGTCAGAAAGTATCACCAAAACACCGGACACCACCGGCAATGTTGGGTCAATCGCCAATCACTGGAATTCCATTTGAGAAAGTGGCTGTAGACATAATCGGACCTCTCTCAGCAACGAAGAGGCGAAACCGATTCATATTAACGCTTGTGGACACAACAACCATGTGGGCCGAAGCAGTTCCTATGCCCAGCTGTGACTCCAAACACGTCGCTGATGCATTATTAGGAATATTCACACGTCTAGGATTCCCACAAAGGATCTTGACGGACAACGGTTCACAGTTTCGTGGTAAGCTCATGGAAGAGACCTTCAGACTTTTTCATGCACGCCATATCTTCAGTTCACCATATCACCCTCAGTCAAATGGACTTGTGGAAAGGTGGAACGGGACATTGATTAGTATCCTGCGCAAAATTGCCCAGGAGAAGACAGAGGATTGGGACTTGTATTTACCCGCAGCTTTATTCGCTTACAGGGAAGTACCCCATCACTCAACAGGTTTTGCTCCAGCCACACTGTTGTTTGGACGACCGATCAAGAGACCACTGGAGGCGTTACTTCGAACGTGGACTGATAATACTACAGATGATACAGTCGTGACTGCGTCTACATATGTTGCCGAGTTGAAAAATCGTTTACAACACAGTTGGAAACAAGCGAATGTCAATCTACGTCAAGCCAGACGAAGAATTGCTCGTAACTTCAACCGCAAGGCAAAGGATAGAGAGTTAGAGGTAGGAGAGAAGGTGATGTTGCTGCTTCCAACCAGTCAGAATAAGCTGCAAATAGGATGGAGAGGACCTTATGTAGTGACGGAGAAGATCTCACGTACCAACTACAGAATTTCAGTCAAAGGCAAGATGAAAGTATTTCACATAAACCTCTTGAAGAAATATCATGAAATACCCTCAACCACCGAACCTGCACATCTGATGGCCATGAGTGTGTCTACTGAAGTCGAAGAAGGATCAACAATGGGAGTCGAGTGCCAACTGCAAGCCAAAGAGACCTTTAAGGATGTGGAAATCAATCCCAACTTAACAAAGGATCAGCAAAAGCAGATTAGGGAACTTAAGGAAAAATATGCAGAAGTACTTACTGATAAGCCAGGAAGAACTGATTTGGAGGAATTTGACATGAAGTTAAATGACACAGTGCCTGTGCGAGTCAAGACTTACCCAGTTCCTTATGCAAAGCAAAAGACTTTAGAGGAAGAAATACAACAGCTGCTCACCGCAGGGATAATCTCACCATCTGAATCACCTTACAGTGCTAGCGTCGTCTTATTGAGAAAGCCAAGTGGAGAACATAGATTGTGCATCGATTATCGACAGCTCAATGCTATTACTGAATTCCAAGCAGAACCTCTGCCTGATCAGAATAAACTCTTCACAGCACTCAACCGAGCTAAGTACTTTACTAGGATTGATCTCAGTAAGGGATATTACCAGATTCCTGTAAAACCGGAAGTTAGACCATGGTTAGCTTTCAGCACGCCTGGAGGACACTATGAGTTCAACGTTCTTCCATTCGGATTAAGTAATGCTCCCAGCGTCTTTACACGTATGATGAGAAAATTACTTGACCCACTACAGCATCCAGACATCAGTCACTTCATGGATGACATCCTGATCGCCACTGAAACATTTGAAGAGCATGTAGAAACACTGCATCTTTTGTTCAGGCGCCTCAGAGAAACTGGATTGACGGCTAGACCAAAGAAGTGTCAGATAGGATTCCAAGACTTGGACTTTCTAGGTCATAAGATATCTCATGGACTGATAACTCCACAAGAGGGAAATGTGGACAAACTCCAGAGAGCACCTCGTCCAAAAACAAAGAAGGATGTAAGATCATTTGTATCCTTATGTGGATTCTATCAAAAATACATCAAGGACTTCAATACTCTGTCAGCACCTTTAACGGATCTTACCAAAAAGGGGAAACCAGAGAAAGTCACTTGGTCAGCTGACTGTGAGAGAGCTTTCACAGCACTAAAGCAGGCATTAACTGCTCATCCAGTCTTACATCTACCAGACCTCGACCAACCATTTGTGCTGCGCACCGATGCCAGTAACATAGGAATTGGGGCAACGCTGTTGCAGAGAAAGGGAGATGTACCATCAGAGCTATTCCCTGTAGCCTATGCTAGCAGGAAATTGAATGCAGCAGAGAGAAATTACAGTACTATCGAGAGAGAATGTCTTGCGCTCGTATGGAGTGTACAGAAATTTCAGGCATACCTATATGGCAAACATTTCACAGTGCAATGTGACCATCAACCGCTCATGTTTCTCGCAGCATCTAAGACTCTGAATACCCGACTTATGAGGTGGTCGCTGCTTCTTCAACCTTACTCGTTCCAGGTTGAGTATGTTCCTGGGAAAATGAATGTGGGAGCGGACTTCCTGAGTCGACACCCAGTGCCTGATGAACCAGGTCAATCAGATGCAGAAGAGAATACAAGGGAGGAAAAATGGGAACAGATTGATAACTGAAAATGTTGGAAACATAGTTCCATACCATAGAACAATCTGGAGTGGGGCCATGTAGCATAACGCTAACCACCATTATTCATTTACCAACACCTGCCACAAAAAGAGGAAACAACATTAAAAGAAATTGTCTTCACAACCGCAAACGGAGACTAGGACTTAAAACTTAACATCGAAACTGGAACTGCATAAGTGACAAATGACGTGGATTCTTAGAAAGATTTCATCAGACCAAGCTCGGAACCCCATTGGTTGGGAGAGACATGTGACACCGCTTTCGCGCCAACGCCGGTATAGATTATGATAAGCAGCGCACTCTTGCGAAAACATGCCTGGCAAACAGACGTCAAAAATTGTGTGACCAAAATTTTCAATAGGAAGGCAGAATGTCTGGTTCCCAGGTGAGCTTGTTAGTCCCGAGATTAGACTAAGAACCCGATGTATCAAGTATCAGGTAATGGTAACCCGTGTTTGTGATGTCAATTGAAATGTATTATTATTAATTAAAACCTCTGAAATATAAAAATGCTCGACTGTAGATTCTAACGACGCAGAGCCGTTCCCGGGCAAAATGACTCTCCAATACTCTCTTCGATTGCAATCTCTGATATTCTTAGAGATAATTATTAACTTTAAGAAGTGCATTATACTACTACATTCTATTCTAAACAACTGTGAGGAGTGATGATTCTAAAGCAATCTTGTGCATTTCACCAGAAATACTGATAAAAGATGCTATCACTACCTACAGCTGAAATGACAGTTCGTGTACTAGAATAAGTGCCTTGTTCTAAAACAGACTTATCTATGCCTATTTACAATCTAGAAAACTGAAAGAGAAATCAATCTTTCCTTTCTCCTTTATCTATTGTATCAATAGGGTTTGACGGAATAAATATTTATATTTTTGTCAAATTTTAATTAGATAAGAGCACTTATGAACTGCATTACATGAGAAAGTTGTGCTTCGCGGAACACCATCACGCGCAGTGAACTTAACCCATTACTCAACATAACTTAAAACACAAAACCACTCAACACCACTCATCACCACACAACCCAACACTCAACACAACAACAACAGATAATGGGAGAGAGTTATTAGACACAAGAAGAAGAAGTTAATTGGGAAAACACAGAGAATTATTTATACACATTGTAAACACCATTTAGTGGAAGAAATGTTATAAATGTATGTCATTTATTTACATGCATCTTGACACCTTCTCACTCTTGTCACTGTCTTACTGTACACGTTCACTGACCCCAGGTCAAATGAGAACTTACATACAGCAGGTACCAACTGAGACAAGGCGTACACCGTGTGATAAACTCTGACCACCCCAAATTAACACAACACTAGCTTAGAGAGAAAAGGAGGGGAGGGGAACTAGTTCCTACTTCAGGAATTTAGGTTCTTTTACCTACTTTTAAAAGATTGTATTGGTAGGAATGTACATATATATGTGAATATTCATCAGTGATCTTGGTGGCTACATACCAACAACCACCCAACACATCAGCAAACTAACCACCTAAATCAGACCTGAGAGAGGGAAGCCGAGAGAAAGAGATGAACTACAAGTGAGATGGAGGATGACTTGGCCATCAGCAGAGCATGGGGAGGCCTTCAGTGGAGCTATACGGGCATACCTGAAGTGGATCCATCAGTCAATGGACCCTGGCTTACCTAATCTTCCAGTCACCAGGTTACTTTTCTCATTGGTACACACCACACCCAATTTCAGGAAACTGATAGTTAATTGTTGATTCATCACCATCACACTTAATATGTACAACAACAAAAATGTTTACTATGTTTTCACACTTGTTGACATCTCATGTATTGATGCTTGTTTATTGATGGTCTGTGTGTAACTGGTCCAATATGCAACTTTTCTAATATCTTGTGTAAATCACAATAGAGATGTATGTACTGGCCAGAAGGCTCAGGCCCAGTCAATAAATGATTAACATGAATTGACCTTCTGTTAATTTATCAGTTCAAACCTATCTGTGAGTCAACAACTTCTTTGTACATCATGTTGTCAGAATCTAATGTGATTGATTATGTGTTTGATTGTTTAAAAATAAATTAACTCATAATGACTTACTAAAAATGGGGGAGAGAAGACTCTAGATCTATCAACTGCTCAACATCCATGTTTTCTTCATCTAAATCAGGCTGAGAAAATTCTCCAGACTTTCCTCAGATTTGATAACCAATAAGGGGGCTCCAGAGCTATCAGAATCATTGGAGAAGGGGCAGATTCCCAGTTAGTAATTACCATTCTCACCAGGGCCATAATCTATATCTCCTAGACATACTTAATAGAACGAGGCCTGCAGATAACTCAAGGTTCATATTCTGGGGTTATTGAAGATAGAAGAGGATGGGGCTCTACTTCTTTTGTTAGAGATGGGGCATGCACTACAGTGATCTCCCACTCCCTTCAAAAATATATGACACCTGTAAATAACTATAGACAAAGAGTTTATAAATCTTTGAATACGGTGCAACAATATGACTATAAAGTATATAGAAATGTTATTAAATGTTATGCCCCTTGAAATAACTTGTCTAGAGTTAAGTCCCCTTGCTATATAGAAATTATAATGAAAATGAAACATTAAATTTTATTAAGTAAGTAGCCGATTTTACACTAAAAAACTATGACAGAAAGTTGCACAGGAATGAACAGAAGACGTGTAGAAAATTCCATCTCAATCGGATGGACCGTTCGCGAACGCATAAAGAACGGACGGACGGACACACGTCGCCTTTATATATATATATATATATATATATATATATATATATATATATATATATATATATATATAATGCAATGTCTGTCTGTATGTATGCTATGTATGCGTTAGCGAACGGTCCATCCGATTGAGATGAAATTTTCTACACATCTTCTTCTCACCCCAGTGCTGCCAAGTGGCATAGTTTGTTAGTTTACAAACAGTTATTGACGTAATAAAATTTAATTTTGTAATTGCATTATAATTTATATATAGCGAGAGGACTTAACTTAAGAAAAGTTATATCAACGGACATAACTTTTAATGGCATTGCTATATATGTAAAAATTAAAATAATTGTTGCATATTTCTCAAATAGGTGGACCTTTTCTCTACAGTTATCTACAGGCATATGTATTATAATATATAATGATAAAATCTTTAAGGCATTTTCAAAGGTTTCATAAAAATAATGCATCTATTTAAATAGTGAAAATTTTCTAACTCATATTTTTATTGATTATTTGGTTGTTTCGGGATTTGAAATTTAAATATTGAGCACAACCCACTACTGGCAACGCCGATCGTACTCTGGTATGAACCTAAGGCCCATCTACGTTAATATGGAAGATCTATACTCGTATTTATACTCATCTTTTTATGTTTAAAGAATTTATCTACAGTCATGTAGGAGATTAAAACAGTTTTCATTAAATATAATGGATTTATTTTAGATACATTAGAATTTTATTTCTGTACTAATTTGGGAGAGAAACCTTTGAATTAATCGAAGGATTTGTTATTTCCGTTCGCTTGGCCGGGAGAAGGTCAGTACACAATTCGCACTTGCATAAAATGTGTATATGCTTTATTTTGTTTTTGTTTTAAAAAGAGGTTGGCCGCGTGTGTGGTCAACATCAGGTTGTTCATTCAATGTTGTGGGTGTGAAAGAGAACACATGGTGTGTGGAAGGACATTTTTTTTTCATACTTTATGCATACTACTAGCCATACTATGTAAATATGTCATTTGATGTTTGAACGCCCTGTTAAACCGACCTAAACAAATACCATACACGCAGCACGCCTGGTAAAATACTAAAAGGACATTTGTTTTTTGTATACAATTAGCGTTTTTAGCGCACCGTGTGCGGTGTGAAAGAGAACACATGGTGTGTGGAAGGACATTCTTAAGTTAATTTGTGTGTGTGCGTGGTTCATACTTTATGCATACCTTTTAAACAGACCTACACAAATACCATACACGCAGCACGCCTGTTAAAATACATACATATGCAGAAGGTTTTTTTTTTCTGTCTTAAAAAAAAGAGAAGCCTATCCTTTGAAGTACCCAGCATTTACATTTAGTAGCTTCAGGTTGCCCTTTTTAGATATAGTTCTCTTCCTATCTTTTGGCCATATTCCATATTTCCATAGCCTCTACTATATATGTAGAAAATGTTTGTTTGTGTGTGTGCCCTTTATCAGATTCAGATGAAATGTACATTAGTTACATGAAATCGTTAGTTTAAAATCTAATTTTCTATTATGGATCAGGATCCAAAACTAAATCAGTTGTGCCACCCAAACGAAAAGTGATTGGTGGATCTACACCTCAAGCACGAAAGATAAAGGCATTACGAGCTTCAGAAACAGACGAGCAACGGGAAGCAAGACTGGAAACCAATCGAGTACGCAATGCTCAATCACGTTCATCTGAAACAGGCGAGCAACGGAAAGCAAGAATGAAAACCAATCGAGTACGCGCTGCTCAAGCACGTTCATCTGAAACAGTCGAGCAACGGGAAGCAAGACTGGAAACCGATGGAGTACTCGCTGCTCAAGCACGTTCATCTGAAACAGGCGAGCAACGGGAAGCAAGACTGGAAACAAATAGAGTACGCACTGCTCGATCCTGACAATCACTGGGCGCTGATTTAAATCTTGGTGCATTTCGTTACGATGCTCATTATGATTACAATCTTCATCCAAATGTGGTTATTGGAAAAATGGATAAATTATGCATGTATTGCAGTGCCTGTTTTACAGCGATGAGGGCAGACTACAAAATCATATTACTAATCTGAGTTCAACCTGCAGCAGATACAATATGAGTATAAAAACAGCCAAAACCGAAGTAATGCAAGTTAGCAGATCGCCAGGCCCACTAAATATACAGATAAATAACACACCTCTGAAACAAGTTAAAGAATTCAAATACCTTGGAAGTATGATCACAGAAGATGGCAGATTGGACAGAGAAATTGACATCAGATGTCAAAAAGCTAGTGCACTTACATATCAACTATCACTTTTACTGAAACATCCAAACATACCCATGTCCGCAAATAAACAGATAATAAACAGCATATTCACACCAACCCTATGCTACCAATCTCAAACCTGGACTTTATCCAAATTACACCTTCGCAAAATCAACACCTGCGAAATGAGATGCCTGAGGAGAGCTGCCAACTTAACAATCCGAGACCGAGTAAGAAATGCTACTATCAGACAGACTGTGGGATCAACACCTTGTGCCACATTTATTGACAGACAGAAGATCAAGTGGTTTGGCCATGTCATTAGAATGCAACATCAACAACTACCATCACTGGCCTTACATCAAAGATCATCTGCGACGAGACCACGAGGACGTCCAAGAAGAAAATGGATTGATGACATCAGAGACATTGTACAACCTCACGGAATGACACTATCCAGTGCCGTCCACCGGGCGCTGGAACGCAAATTATTCCTCCCCACGACGCTTGACGGCAGAAGTGGAAGATGATGATGATGATGATGATGATTGCAGTGCCCTCAAATTTAAGAATGAAACACCATGAATTTGCTGCATGGGTGGAAAAGTGAAATTGTCAGAATTACATTCACCACCCGAACCATTATCAACGTTGGTATCAGGTGTCACGAGCCAATCGAAACATTTCTTGGCAAACATACGAAAGTACAATTCATGTTTCCAAATGACATCGTTTGGTGCAACAAATATCGTGCGCGAGAATTACATACCAACATTCAAAGTTCAGGGGCAAATTTATCATCGCGCAGGATCACTACTACCACTGCCGAACGCAGATCCCAAATATTTTCAAATTTATTTCATGGGAAACACTGGTGAACAAATCGATCAACGATGTCGATTTAATACAGACACTAAACGAGAAATTGACGCTGCATTACAAAATTTATTCGATCAGCACAACGAATTAATTAGATTGTTCAGAACTGCCCTTGAACAAATGCCATCTAATGACTAGAGTTGTAATTAGAGCAGACAAAACACCTGTTGGCCAACACGAAAGACGGTACAATGCACCAACAATTGATGAGGTGGCGATCGTTATAGTTGGCGAAGAATCTAACTCACGTGATATAATTCTTCATCGCAGAAATGGTGATGTTCAGCGAGTCTCAGAAACTCATCGCTCATACGACGCATTGCAATATCCGATTATATATTGGCAAGGGGAAGATGGATATTATATAAATATCAAATTAAGAAATCCACAAACAGATGAGGAAACGAATAAGAAAGTCAGTGCCATGAATTACTATTCATATCGATTGATGATTCGTGAAAACGCTGAAAATCATATCTTGAAATGTCGACAATTGTTCCTTCAATACATTGTCGACATGCATGCGAAAATCGGAAGCGAACGACTCCTCTACATTCGATTAAATCAAACCAAGTTGCGTTCCGAAGATTACATTCATTTAGGTGATGCAGTTGTTAATGGTAGCAATGTTAATCTAAATGAATTGGGGAAAAAGATCATACTCCCGGTCACATTTACAGGGAGTCCACGGCACATGCATGAATACGCACAAGATGCAATGACATATGTTAGCGATAATGGCTGCCCAGTTTGTTTATTACCTTCACATGCAATCCTACATGGGATGAAATAAAAGAACTTTTGTTAACTGGACAATCATCATCAGATCGCCCTGATATTTCCGCACGTATGTTCAAACAAAAATTGAAATCTTTAATGGATTTTATTGTCAAGCATCAAGTTTTTGGAGAGACACGCTGTTAGATGAATTCCATCGAATGGCAAAAAAGAGGATTGCCACATGCACACATGTTGATTTGGTTGATCGAAAAAGTCACACCAGATCAAATTGATCAAGTCATCTCAGCAGAAATACCAGATGTCGACATTGATCCAGAGTTATTTGAAGTCGTCAACAAATACATGATTCATGGTCTATGTGGCTTCCTCAATAACAATTCACCTTGCATGTCTGATGGGAAATTCACGAGACGATACCCAAGACATTTACATGCCAAGACAATCACTGGCAATGACGGATATCCACTTTATCGTCGACGCTCATATGAAAATGTCGGCAAATCTATCACTTTAAAAGTACGAAACTATGATGTTCAAGTCGATAATCGTTGGGTTGTACCGTATTCACCGTTACTCTCGAAAACGTAAAAAGCACACATCAATGTCGAGTATTGCAATTCAGTTAAATCGATCAAGTACATTTGCAAATATGTCAACAAAGGAAGTAATATGGCAGTTTTTGGAGTGGGAAATGCAACTGCGTCTATCGATGAAATAGACCAATATCAAGTGGGACGCTACATTAATAGTAAGGAAGCAGTATGGCGCATTTTTTCATTTCCAATCCATGAACGTCATCCAACAGTTGTTCATTTGGCAGTGTACCTTGAAAATGGACAGCGCGTGTACTTCACAACAGAAAATGCAAGTGAACGAGCATTGTCACCACCACCACAACGTTAACTGCATTTTTTTCATTGTGCGGGAATGGTATGTTTGCAAAGACACTACTTTACTCTGAAGTGCCAACATACTACACATGGAATGCATCGGCGAAAATGTTTTAACGTCGCAAACAAGGTAAAGCAGTTGAAGGACATACCAATTTATATTCGACCGACGCGTTAGGCCGTCTGTACACTGTTCACCCAAACAATGCAAAATGCATTTACTTGCGATTTCTGTTAATCAACGTACAAGAATTAAGAACAGTAAACGGTCAAGTATGTGCCACTTATCGTGAAACTTGCCAAGAATTACATCTTCTTGAACACGATGCACACTAGGACACTTCACTCTCTGATGCATCAAATACTGCTCAACCACAGCAAATACGCACGCTATTTGCCATCATATTAACAATTTGCTTCCCATCCAATCCAAAAGATCTTTGGGAAAAATACAAAGACTATATGAGTGAAGACATCCTTCAACGTTTGCGTGCAATGAATCAAAATCCGGACATTTAATTCACACCAAATGTGTATAATGAGGCATTGGTTTCGATTGAGGACATATGTTTGGCCATCGCTAAAAAAGCACTGGTACAATTGGGAATGACTGCGCCTGATCGATCTGCAAACGATCTTGTCGATCGTGATTTGCAACGAGAATCACTCTTTGATGTCGACGAATTGTGTGCATTTGTTTAAACAAATCTTCTTAAATTGGTTCCAGAACAACGTATAGCGTATGACAGAATTATGCATGCAATTACAAGCCAAACCGGCGGATTGTATTTCCTAGATGCGCCAGGAGGCACAGGCAAGACTTTTCTCATTTCACTTATTTTGGCAACCATACGATCACGACAAAATATTGCTCTGGCTATCGTATCATCTGGAATTGCCGCAACTCTTTTGGATGGTGACCGAACAGCACATTCAGCACTGAAATTGCCGTTGAATATGCACATCACTGAGACACCGACATGCAATATCCGAAAAAAATTCTGGAATAGGTAAAGTACTCCAATCATGTCAAGTCATTATATGGGACGAATGTACTATGGCGCACAAAAAAAGCATTGGAGGCGCTTCATCGTACACTACAAGATTTCAGAGGAAATGAACAGCTCTTCGGTGGCGCTCTTATTTTATTGTCTGGTGATTTTCGACAACCTCTACCAGTTATACCACGTTCAACATTCGCTGATGAACTTAATGCATGTCTGAAATCATCAGTTTTATGGCGACACGTTCAGAAATTGACTTGGAAGACCAATATGCGTGTACAACTACAACATGATGCATCCGCAGAACGTTTCGCAAAACAATTGTTGGATATTGGGAATGGGAAAATGCCAATCGATGAATCCACACAGTGTATCACGTTGCCAACAAACTTCTGTAAAATCACAGCAACTATAGACGAATTGATTGACAATGTTTTCCCAAATATCGCACGGAATCACAAAAATCATTAATGGCTCAGTGCACGTGCTATATTAGCAGCCAAAAACAACGATGTCAATGCCATCAATTGCATCATTCAAAACGAAATACCAGGCGAAGCGTCAACGTATAAGTTCATAGATTCTGTGATGAATCAAGACGAAGTTGTCAATTATCCAACTGAATTCTTGAATTCACTTGATTTGCCAGGCATACCGCCGCACGTTTTAACATTGAAAATTGGCGTGCCTATCATTCTTCTCCGAATCATCAATCGACCTCGACTTTGCAACGGTACCAGGCTTGCAGTCAAAAAGATGATGAACAATATCATCGAAGCTACAATTTTGAATGGAACATTTAAAGGAGAAGATGTATTGTTGCCTCGCATCCCAATGAATCCAAAGGACATGCCATTCGAATTCAAACGCCTGCAGTTTCCTGCGTGAGTTGCATTTGCCATGACGATCAACAAAGCACAGGGACAATTGCTACAAGTGTGTGGACTAAATTTGGAACATCCGTGCTTCATGCATGGACAGCTATATGTGGCCTGCTCACGCGTTGGAAAACCTTCGGATTTATTCGTGTACGCACCAGACAGAAAAACAAAAAATATTGTTTATCAAAAAGCACTACATTAGACATCAAATTTGGTGTTCTGCCATAACTTGAAAATTATACAACATTAAAAAAAAAAATCCTAGCATCAAGCGAAATTTTCAAACTGCAAGCAATACATTAGCTGCGTACTCGTACGCTTAGAGAAATGTATTTGAATGTATAATGACTACTGCTGTCAGGTCTTAGGTATGACAGTAGACGGTACTACCTGCTTTCTGTCAGCGCCGAATGTTGGGCGGCGCTTACCAAACCCGACACCCCACATTATGCCAACGGCTTCGGGCGGAAGAGCGCAATTGGGAGGGTACTAGCCTTATCCTGGTGCGAGGAAATGCAACCCAAAGACAAAATAAGTCATGGCAGGGCAGACCAGGCCCTAAGCCTTGGTTGGCAGCTGGTCTAGGATCGAAGCTCCGACAGGCGGACAGTTAGAGCATTGCTTTGCTGATCCGGCAGCTTCTGCAGCTTGTCTTGTTCCAGATTATAGGTGTCAACTTTCCTCTGGAGTGAACTAGGCAGGCCGAGAGAGGGATCATGCTGCATGGGCAACACATGGTTTCTTTATTTTAGCCCAGGCTTTGTGCTATGGAGAGGCAATAACTCCATCCCTGGTCTTAACCGGTCTCGGAATCAAAGCGAGAGGCAACTGTTACGGGTTATAAGTCCTTGTCAGTTGGCGTAGACATGGGACGCCACGCGTTGCCTCTGACGGTGGGAGACACCTACAGGTGTCACTGATCAGCTACCGCCCGCCTCAAGCTGGGCAGCCCCCAGCTAATTGGGTGCTGATCCGCCACAGCCTGTCTGCTTCAATGGGTGCTTGGGGCTAGGACAAAATCTGAATCTCAGGCTGTAAAACCAATGCACCAGGTACTAATAAAAAGAATAGAAACCTCAAGCTACGGCTTGCAACCTGGAACGTGAGAACCATGTGTCCAGGATTTTCCACTGACTTGACAAATATTGACGGCTGTGATTGATGCTGAACTCAATCGTCTTAACATTGATATTGCTGGCCTGCAGGAGACTCGCCTCGCTGAGGATGGGTCACTCGGGGAAAACAATTACACCTTTTTTGGAAGGGAAGAGGGCAGGCAGAAAAAAAGGCAACATGGTGTGGGCTTTGCAGTGAAGAATTCGCTACTGGGAATGATTGATATCGCAGCTGGAGGTAATGAAAGATTATTATCACTGCGCTTGGAAACCTCTTGTGGATTTGCCACCATTCTCACTGCAAATGCACCGACACTCGCTTCCTCTGATGATGTGAAGGATACGTTCTATGAGCAGCTAGACTCTGCGATCAAGGCAGTTCCAAAATCCGACTACATTTATATGCTCGGTGATTTCAATGCTCGTGTGGGCAAGGACTCGAGTTCATGGCCCTTGTGCCTTGGAAAATACAACATCGGTCGCATGAATGATAATGGGCAAAGGCTACTGGAGCATTGCACTAGAAATGACCTATGTATTACAAACTCCTTTTTTAAAACAAAAGAGATGCATAAGGTCACATGGAAACATCCAAGATCCAGCCATTGGCATCAGCTGGACTTCATTATCACACGGAGACAACATCTGAACCATACATCATTAACTCGACGTTACCACAGTGCTGACTGTGATACAGATCATTCTTTGGTTGTTGCAAGGGTTAGACTGAGACCAAAGAGAATCTACACAGCTAAACACAAGTCTAGCCCCAGGATTAATATTACTAACACTCACGATCCTGGAAAGTGCTTTGAATTTCGACAGCAACTTGAAGACGCTTTCAATGATACATCAGAAAATTGTATAGTAAATGATAAATGGAGTAAACTTAAGGAAACTATTTATAAAACAGCGGTAGGGGTTTACGGCACTGTGGATCATAAGAGGCAGGACTGGTTTGCGGGAAACTGCCAGATACTGCAGCCCTTGATTGATAAAAAGAAGATAGCTCTCTTAAGAAACAAGGAAAGACCAACGCGTAACACTCTGAGTGAGCTGAAGCAAGCGAGGAAGGATGTACAAAAGGCTGCCAGGCAGTGTGCGAATGACTATTGGATCAAGTTATGGAGTCCATTCAAATCGCAAGTGATAAGGGAAACATCAGAAGCATGTATGAAGGGATAAAGAAAACTTGTGCTGCAATGATCAAAAGAAGTGCACCGCTGAAAACCTTGACTGGAGAAATCATCACTGATAAGAAACAGCAGATGGATAGATGGGTCGAGCACTATTTAGAGCTTTACTCAAGTGAGACCAAGCTAGCGGATGATGCCCTCAACGCCATAGAGGCCCTGCCAACTCTTGACCACCTGGACACACTTCCCACTATAATAGAAGTTAAGTGTGCTATAAATGAGCTTGCATCTGGCAAGGCTCCAGGTAAGGATGGGATTCCAATAGAGGTAATCAGGAGTGGGCAAGATACACTAACTCTACAGATCCACCAGCTAATAGAGCTATGCTGGCAAGAAGGACAAGTCCCACAGGATTTCAAAGATTCAAACATCATAACGCTGTACAAGAACAAGGGAGATCGGAGCGACTGTAACAACTATAGGGGTATCTCACTTCTGTGTATTGTTGGGAAAGTATTTGCCAGAATTGTCCTGCACAGACTTCAAGTCCTGGGAGATCAAGTCTACCCCGAATCACAGTGCGGCTTCCGTCAGAACCGGTCTACCATTGATATGATATTCTCATTGCGACAGATGCAAGAAAAATGCCGGGAACAAAATCAGCCACTGTTTATTGCCTTCATTGACCTCACAAAGGCATTCGATTTGGTCAGTCGTGAGGGTCTGTTCAAAGCACTAAAGAAGATTGGCTGCCCACCAACTCTTCTGTCCATTGTGGAATCGTTCCACACAGGCATGAAGGGTATAATCAAGTTTGATGGCTCAACTTCAGAAGAGTTTGAAATCAAGAGTGGAGTTAAGCAAGGTTGTGTACTATTCCCCACCCTCTTTGGGATATACTTTTCACTTCTACTGAAATATGCCTTTCGTGGTCAGGATGACGGTATATACATTCACTCACGCTCAGATGGTGGCCTCTATAATGCTCAGAGATTGAAGGCCAAGACCAAAATTAGCAGGGTACTAATCAGAGAGTTGCTTTTTGCGGATGCTGCTGCTATTACGACCCACTCTGAGGAAGAATTACAACATCTACTATCTGCATTCTCCAATGCTTGTTCTGAATTTGGTTTAACAATTATCAAAAAGAAGACACAGGTTATGTCACAAGGTGCACATGGTGTACCATCAATCTTTATTGACGACACCGAACTGGAGATAGTAGACCATTTTACATATCTAGGTTCAGAGGTAAATAGCAAATTATCCCTTGATCAGGAAATTAACATCAGGATTGGCAAGGCAGCAACAACAATGAACATGTTAGCAAAAAGAGTCTGGGAGAACAGGAAGCTTACTGCCAAAACAAAAGTCCTCGTCTACCAAGCCTGTGTCCTTAGTACTCTTCTTTATGGCAGTGAAACCTGGACAACTTACTCACGCCAAGAGAAACGTTTAAACAGCTTTCATATGCGGTGTCTGCGAAGAATACTTGGTATTAAGTGGCAAGACAAAATCACAAATACTGAAGTATTGGAAAGATCAGGTTGTGTGACGGTGTATTCCATGCTCAGTCTTCGTAGACTTAGATGGATAGGACACGTTAGGAGGATGGATGATGGTAGAATACCAAAGGACATCTTTTTTGGTGAATTACAGACGGGTAGGAGATCTCAGGGTCGGCCTCTACTACGATACAAAGATGTGTGTAAGCGGGACATGATTGATACAGGCATTGATAATGCACATTGGGAGCACGTCGCCGCTGAACGTGTTGCATGGAGGGCAACTATCAGAAATGGAATAAAGACAAAGGAAAAAATGATTGCAGATAAAGCACACACAGAGCGTGAGAGACGTAAGATGGTTCAAAATGATGGAAGTGACCATGTTTTCACATGCACCTACTGTGGGCAAACATTTGCAGCAAGAATTGGCCTTACCAGCCACACTCACCACCGCCATGGATCGTAGTTATTAAGCCTTTTTGAAGCACAATGTACCAAACTATCGTCTGTCAAGACGGAAAGATGCCAATGACTTATATGAATTTAATGAGACGCTCCCCGCCAGGGACTGGGCGAAGCCGGGCCTGGTCAGCTATTGTGTGTGTGTGTGTGATGTGTGTGTGTGTGTGTGTGTATGTGTGTATATATATATATATATATAACAGAGCCAAATTGGCGCACCTTGGTTTGGCCTGTAAAAGCAGTTTGACTCAGGCAACTGCAGGAACTCTAGCTATAACAAAGAGATCTGCCATTTGTAGTGTAGCAGCCAGCTCGGTTTGTGAAGCAGGCACTTTGACCTTGTGTATTTAGTTTTGTGGTCAGCCCGCCTTGAGATGAGATATGGGGGGGGGGGGGGGGGGGGTTCCCATCTGTTCATCAGTGAACAACCTATGTGCTAGGAGAAAGCTGTAAGTTTACAATTTTAATTTAATAAAGATTTATTAAATCGCAACACGCGCCATGTTACTAGCAATGTCAGAGTTATCGAACTTTGCCCTTTGGGGGGATGGTTGATTTCCCGTACTTTTTCTTGCATCCAACGATTCACTTCCGGTTGTTACCATGTCCGGCTAGATTTGAATTAAACGAAAGCAGCGTGGTACAACGAAAGTGGAAACTATCCTGGTATTTGCAGTATAGGTCCTTCTGCTAACTGGCAAAATTTTGAGGCCGAGAAAATGTTTTTTCTTGAATTTGTTGGAGTCTATTCACAAATAGTAAGCTAATGTGTCTTATAACTCCTGCATTAAAAAGAATCCTTAATTTTTGTTGCATTTTTGAATTCCCCTTCAATGTTACATAAATCTGAAGAGTTTCAACATTGCAAGTGTTTGCTGGCGTTCAGGGAAATATTTAGTGCCATGGCCGTCATAACACAAAATTCAAGATTGCGGCGCCCATACAATAAACTATAGCGGACCTGTATTTATTTATAATTAGAATTGGTAATTTAACTACAAAATTAAACAGAATACAAGTGTCATTTGAAGCAGTAATGTATCTGTGTAGAATATGTGTCTGAACCAAGAATGTAATAGCATCGTGCTCCTGATTCGGTCTAGCCTTTGACTGCCTGTCCTCAGTCTACCTGCAAGGCAGCAGGTGTGTGTCTCTCTTGGTCTGGTTCCTATCCCTTGACCTGTCCGACATGGGAGACCATACCAGTAGCTGTGCTACCGGGGGCATAGCTCTTGGGGTCATTGGAATACGCAATTTCCTCTACCACGACAAGGTGGAGATACGTCAGAGGGTCCCCCATTTCCGAAAACCAACAAAATAGAACGAGGTCCTATTCCATTATTCCATACACTATTATTCATGCAGCCGAGGCCTGCTTTGAACACTCTAATTTTTTTCAAAGTAAACAAGCCGACCACTTGGGACGCTCAGCGAAGAGCACCCACGGGAGAGAGCCGGCAAACGGTAGGGCAGCAACAACAGGAAGGTAATAGGGTAGAGCAGGACCGCCCGCCTGCATCTGAGATCCAACTACGAGCTTTTTAACTGCAACAACTTTAATATACGCTATTGGAGCTGGAATTACCGCGGCTGCTGGCACTAGACTTGCCCTCCAATAGATCCTCGTTAAAGGGTTTAAAGTGTACTCATTCCACTTACGGGGCCTCGATAGAGTCCCGTATTGTTATCTTTCGTCACTACCTCCCAGTGCCGGGGTAAGTTGCGCGCCCGCTGCTTCCTTGGATGTGGTAGCCGTTTCTCATGTTCCCTCTCCAGAACCGAAACCTGAGTCCCCGTTACCCATTACAAACATGGTAGGCATGTCACGTACCATCGACATTTGATAGGGCATGCATTTGAAAGATGGCACGTAAGGCCGTGCGATCAGCACAAAGTTATCCAGAGTCACCAGCGGGGACGCCGCGGCCCGCGAAGGGCAACGACGATTGGTTTTGAACTAATAAAAGCGCTCTTTTTCGGAGGGTCGGAGCTTGGTAAGCATGTATTAGCTCTAGAATTGCCACATTGCCACAGTTATCCAAGTAGGATCGCGTCATCTAAGGAACCTCGACTGACTTAATGAGCCATTCACGGTTCCGCCTTGAGAAAGTGTGAACTTAGACATGTGTAGCATGATGGATCAGAACTCCCCATTCCCAGCCCGATACATTCATGAAAATACTTTAAGTCTTAACGGGGACCATCCCAAATATAAGGGCTATTCTTAGATCGAATGTTCTGGAACGAGTTGGGGGAGGGCAGAGGTATGCGCTTGTTTTTCATTGGTTAATAAGTAATAAGCCCACGCTATTCCTGGGCCATATTTTAAAATCTAATTAGTTTGAGCGGGGATTTCACCAGGAGCGGTCGCTAGTTTGTGATGTGATGACCCAACAATGCCCTTAAAGATTCGATAATATATTGTTCTCTGGATACCAGGTACCATATTAAAACATACTTAAATGTTGTATTTATGCCTGGTGAACGAAAGAGAAGAATATAAGAGTATTTTATGAAGAACATGTGAAAGTGAAAACAGAACTTCTGTGCGCCAGTATTCTGAACACTGCTTCTACAAACCTGTCAGGTCTTTCACGCTGTATACTCCAAGTGCATATCAATCCCTTGTTGTGACTGGTTGCGTATGCTTGATGAATGTATAGTACACTCGATGCAAATTCGCAAACCCAAACCCCTTGTGCATTCTTCATGCCTAGGATGACTCATTCTTAAATCAACTGTACCTTTGCTCTCGCGAGTTAACATATGGCAGTCTGAATTGGAATGAGTGATGTAAACATGTACAAGTTCCTTTGTAAAAAGCTGAGAATGTTGGAGGGAATGAGCTGGTGCTTTCATAAGTAGCCTCTCACATTAGTAGAAAGAAAGATGCTTCAAATATCCATATGTAAACAGGACGGTGATGGCACGCCAGAATTGCTAAGTCCATGTGATGCCTGGTGGCTATATGCTCAAGAGAATTAATACAATTTCTCTTTGAAGTATTACACTGGTACCTCTACTGTTGGTTGGTTCATATAAACTAGTTCCTAGTAGGACCATAGGTGTGTGAACCTGTGTCTTAGTTGGCTGAATATAATGTATGGCTCATGCAAATTTACAAGGACTAAACATGTTTTTCACATATGTGCTTTGGTGCATATGAAACCAATTGCCTATGCAATTGAGCTTCTGTTACCGACTGTAGTAGACATGAACATTACTCAGTGGGGAAACAGCACATGATGATGATGAAGATGATGTACCTGTGAGTCAAGTCTGTCTGAGAAAAGGGGTGAGGTCTGGCATTGCTGTGTAAGTGTATATGGAATAGGACATTCATGCACCAACATGACAGTCATTGGAATGGATGTCTGGTCTGCTAATTTGGTAAATGCCATTAGTTAATACCTATTGCATATTGCAGGTGTAAATGCCTATTTTCCATTTCCCTTCACAATGCCTGTCCCATGTCGCTATGTCACAATGCTTGCTTCAAGATGCTTGTAATTGTGTAAGCTACCTCAGTCTCCACATATAGGCTTGTGATTACCACAGATCTTCTTCTTCTTCTTCTTCAGCGTTCCGAGCCATTGAGGTTCTTTGCTGCAAATACAATCCGTCTCCATTCGTCTCTCTGGTGGACCTTCTCTTGCCAGTCGTTGATTCCAAGTGCTTGTAGGTCTGTACATGTATTATCTCTCCACCGCCTTCTTGGTCTACCTCGGGGTCTACGGTCATTTATTTCCTGAGTGTAAGCGAGTTTTGTTTCCCTATTATCTTCCATTCTTTCTATATGCCCCAGCCATTGTAGTCTATTAGCCTTCATGATACCAGTGATTAGCGGGGACTTAAACAGATCATAAATGTCTTTGTTACTTCTTCTTTTCCACTCTCCACTTTGTGTATCCCTAATGGGTCCAAAGATGCGTCTTAAAATTTTGTTCTCAAAGGTTTGTAACAAGGCTTCGTCTCCTTTCGTTGTACTCCAGGTTTCAGAGCCATACAGCACAACTGGTCTGATCAGTGTTTTGTATATTGTGATTTTGGTGTTACGAGAAAGCGCCTTTGATTTTAGTAGATGTTGTAGTGCATAGTATATCTTATTTCCAGAGTTTATTCTAGTTTGTATTTCTTCCCTTATGATGTTGGAGCAGTTGAAGATTGTACCCAGGTATTTGTATGTTTCCGTTCTTTTAATGGTCATATTATCTATTTGTATGTGGCCAGAGTTTCTAGCCATTGCGTCTCTTGAAATTACCATATATTCTGTCTTATCTTGGTTGATAACCAGCCCCATCTGTTGGGCTTTTTCCTTTAAGTGAGTCAATATTTCCAATGTCTTTTGTTCACTTTGCCCTATAATATCTATATCATCTGCATAACCAAGCGGCTTGGATGTTCCTCCAATATCACATTCCTCCTTTACCTTCCTTACAACTTTCTCTAGAGCCAGATTGAAGAGTAGCGGCGATAGTGCATCACCCTGTTTCAAGCCAGATGTTATTTGGAAGGGGTCTGATTTCCTGCCTTTATATGTTACTATATTATAAGTATCTTCCATGCATAGTCTGGTCATGTTGATTAACTTCCTTGGTATTCCAAATTCCTGCATAGCATTCCATAGACTATTCCTATGGACACTATCATAAACCTTTTTAAAATCCACAAAAATGTTATGGAGATCTCTTTTATATTCCCAATGTTTCTCGGCTATTTGTCGTAAGATAAATATCTGATCTATTGTTGATCTGTTTTGTCTAAAACCCGCCTGGTAGTCACCTAATATGTCTTCTGAATATGGTTTTAGTCTATTTAGTAATACTGCGGATAGTATCTTACAGCTTGTGGACAGTAGTGATATTCCTCTATAATTTCCACATTGGAACTTATCTCCTTTCTTAAAGATATGTATCAATAATGACTCTTTCCAGTCATGGGGTAATTCTTATGCCCTCCAGATTTTTATTATTAGTTCGTATAGCTTTAGATTTAATGCATGGCCACCTGCCTTTATAAATTCAGCAGCAATTCCATCAGTCCCAGTTGCCTTATTGTTTTTAAGTCGTGTGATTACATATAGGATTTCTTCAAATGTAGGTTCTTCAATTTGTGGTTCGCATGTTAGAACCTCTTCCTGTGGGAAAATGTGACTTGGATCTTCACAATTTAGTAATTCAATAAAATATTCTTTCCATGTGTTGCACATTTCCTCATTGGTATTTATCATATTCCCATTTTTGTCTTTTAAACCATGTGTGTTTTGTTGGTGCCCTCGTTTCATTGACTTCAGTTCTTTAAAAAATTTTCTGGATTCATTTTTCTGGTGATTAGTTTCCATATCTTTGATTATATTACTCATATATTCTCGCTTCTGCTGTCTGACTATTTTTGTAGCCTCTTTACATTCATTTCTATAATGCTCTTCCTTTTGGATGTTATTGATGTCATTTAACCATACATGTCTGGCATTCTTCTTCCTAATGACTGCTTCTTCACATTTTTGATTGAACCATCTGTTCTTTCTATGCGTGGTTAACACACCGAGACATTCTTCTGCGGTAGACTGAATTGTATTCTTGATGTTCAACCAAGTTTGGTCAACGCTTTCCTCCAAAGGGTTTTGCAGAGTTTCAAGTTTACATTTTATTTCATCTGTAAATTTCTCTTTGACTGTAATGTCTTGCAGTTTTTCTCTGTTATATGTTGGGTGTAATCTTTGTAATTTAGTATAGACAGCTCTCTTAAGTTTTATTTTAAATTTTGCTCCAACGAGGAAGTGGTCACTGTGGCACTCAGCTCTTCTATAACTTCTGACTTGCTGTATGTTTGATGCATTTCTGTTGTTAATTAAAATGTGATCAATTTGATTATAGGTTCTCTTGTCACATAATTTCCAAGTTTGTTTGTGTATATCCTTTCTTTGTAGTCTGGTACTGCTAATCTGCAGTCCTTTGGCTTCTGCCAGGTTGATGACTCTCCATCAATTATCATTTGAAGTTGTATGTAGGCTTTCCATGCCGGCCACTTTTTTATTAGTTTGCTCTCTACCTATTTTTGCATTGAAGTCTCCCAGCACAATCAGGATGTCCTGTTTGGGGGTTTCTTCTATGACATCTTCCAGATCATTATAAAAGTCTTCTTTAATATCATCTTCTTTCTCTTCAGTAGGTGCATGTACATTAATCATCGTTATATTTTTCCATTTACCTTTTATTCGTAATTTACTAATCCTGTCATTAAAAGCTTTAAAGTTTAAAACGTTCCCCCATAACTCTTTTTTGATGACAAATCCTGTTCCTAATTCATGTTTATTTTGGGTGTATCCTGCATATATTATAATCATCATTCATTGGCACCTTGCCGTCTTGACAGACGATAGTTTGTGCTTTAAAAAGGCATAATAACTTTTAACTATGGCGGTAGCGAGTGTGACTGATAAGGCCAATTTGCGCTGTAAATGTCCGTTCACAGTGGGTGCATGTGAACACGTGGTCATTTCCACCATCATGCACCATCTTACGTCTCAAACGCTTGGTGTGTGACTTTTCTGCAATAATTTTCTCCTTTGACTTTATTCCATTTCTGATATTTGCCCTCCATGCAACACGCTCAGCGGCGACTTGCTCCCAATGTGCATTATCAATGCCTGTATCAATCATGTCCCGCTTACACACATCTTTGTATCGTAGTAGAGGCCGACCCTGAGATCTCTTACCCATCTGTAATTCACCAAAAAAGATATCCTTTGGTATTCTACCATCATCCATCCGCCTAAGATGTCCTATCCATCTAAGTCTACGAAGACTGAGCATGGAATAAACTGTCACACAACCTGATCTTTCCAATACTTCAGTATTTGTGATTTTGTCTTGCCACTTAATACCAAGAATTCTTCGCAGACACCGCATATGAAAGCTGTTTAAATTGTTCTCTTGGTGTGAGTAAGTTGTCCAGGTTTCACTGCCATAGAGAAGAGTACTAAGGACACAGGCTTGATAGACAAGGACTTTTGTTTTGGCAGTAAGCTTCCTGTTCTCCCAGACTCTTTTTCTTAACCTGTTCATTGTTGTTGCTGCCTTACCAATCCGGATGTTGATTTCCTGATCTAGGGATAATTTGCTATTTACCACCGATCCTAGATATGTAAAATGGTCTACTATCTCTAGTTCGGCGTCGTCAATAAAGATTGATGGTACCCCATGTGCACCTTGTGACATAATCTGTGTCTTCTTTTTGCTAATTGTTAAACCAAATTCAGAACAAGCATTGGAGAATGCAGATAGTAGACATTGCAATTCTTCCTCAGAGTGGGTCGTAACTGCAGCATCATCTGCAAAAAGCAACTCTCTGATCAGTACCCTCCTAATTTTGGTCTTAGCCTTCAATCTCTGAGCATTGTAGAGGCCGCCATCTGAGCGTGAGTGAATGTATATACCACCATCCTGATCACGAAATGCATATTTCAGTAGAAGTGAAAAGTATATTCCAAAGAGGGTGGGAGCTAGTACACAACCTTGCTTAACTCCACTCTTGATTTCAAATTCTTCAGAAGTTGCACCATCAAACTTGATTATACCCTTCATGCCTGTGTGGAACGATTCCGCAATGGACAGAAGAGTTGGTGGGCAGCCAATCTTCTTTAGTGCCTTGAACAGACCCTCACGACTGACCAAATCAAATGCCTTTGTGAGGTCGATGAAGGCAATAAACAGTGGTTGATTCTGTTCACGGCATTTTTCTTGCATTTGTCGCAATGAGAATATCATATCAATGGTAGACCGGTTCTGTCGAAAGCCACACTGTGATTCGGGGTAGACTTGATCTCCTAGGACTTGAAGTCTGCGCAGAACAATTCTGGCAAATACTTTTCCAACAATACACAGAAGTGAGATACCCCTATAGTTGTTGCAGTCCCTCCGATCGCCCTTGTTCTTGTACAGTGTTATGATGCTTGAATCTTTGAAATCCTGTGGGACTTGTCCTTCACGCCAGCATAGCTCTATTAGCTGGTGGATCTGTATAGTGAGTGTGTCTTGCCCACTCCTGATAACCTCTATTGGAATCCCATCCTTACCTGGAGCCTTGCCAGATGCAAGTTCATTTATAGCACACTTAACTTCTGTTATGGTGGGAAGTGTGTCCAGGTGGTCAAGAGTTGGTAGAGCCTCTATGGCGTTGAGGGCATTATCCGCTAGTTTGGTCTCACTTGAGTAAAGCTCCAAATAGTGCTCTACCCATCTGTCCATCTGCTGTTTCTTATCAGTGATGACTTCTCCAGTCAAGGTTTTCAATGGTGCACTTCTTTTGATCACTGGACCACAGGCTTTCTTTATTCCTTCATACATGCTTCTTATGTCTCCCTTATCACTTGCGATTTGAATGGGCTCACATAACTTGATCCAATAATCATTTGCACACTGCCTGGCAGCCTTTTGCACATCCTTCCTAGCTTGCCTTAGCTCACTCAGAGTGTTACGCGTTGGTCTGTCCTTGTTTCTTAAGAGAGCTTTCTTCTTCTTATCAATCAAGGGCTGCAGAGTCTCGCTGTTGGCCGCAAACCAGTCCTGCCTCTTATGATCCACAGTGCCGTAAACCTTTACGGCAGTTTTACAAAGAGTTTCCTTAAGTTTATTCCATTTATCATTTACTGTACAATTTTCTGGTGTATCAGTGAAAGCTTCTTCAAGTTGCTGTTGAAACTGAAAGCACTTTTCAGGATCATGAGTGTTAATAATATTAATCCTGGGGCTAGATTTGTGTTTAGCTGTGTAGATTCTCTTTGGTCTCAGTCTAACCCTTGCAACAACCAAAGAATGATCCGTATCACAGTCAGCACTGTGGTAACTACGAGTCAATGATATATGGTTCAGATGTTGTCTCCGTGTGATGATGAAGTCCAGCTGGTGCCAATGGCCGGATCTTGGATGTTTCCATGTGACCTTATGCATCTCTTTTGTTTTAAAAAAAGAGTTTGTAATACATAGGTCATTACTGGTGCAATGCTCCAGCAGCCTTTGCCCATTTTCATTCATGCGACCGATGTTGTATTTTCCAAGGCACACTGGCCATGAACTCGAGTCCTTGCCCACACGAGCATTGAAATCACCGAGCATATAAATGTAGTCGGATTTTGGAACTGCCTTGATCACAGAGTCTAACTCCTCATAGAACAAATCCTTCACATCATCAGAGGAATCGAGTGTCGGTGCATATGCAGTAATATATATATATTATAATCATACCACAGATAAAGGTGAATAATAAAATATCACCCACAGTACATCACAGTGAAATTCACTACATTGTCAACCAAGAGAGGTGTGTTTGGACCACACCCATCCTTAACCTCCCCATCCCCAATCTGTGTCTGTTGATGTATAATAACATTATCTTTTAACACATGTAAAGAGATGTTGTGCCATTTTGTATATCAACAGAGAACAAACAGGATGGTGGAGAGGCATCCATATATCATCTGGGAAAACTAACCAGTAGTCCCAGAATCCAGAACCAACTCTCTATAAGTGAAATCTTCTAGAACCCACAATATGGGAATTTCTTAGAGACTTTCAGCTCAGCTCTCAAACAGCTGGATATAAATCAGGGAGAAGAAAAGTTCTGAGGACTTCAGTGATCATAATTATCAATGACATCTGAGAACTAAACAACAAGTCTATGGTGGTTAACCTCATTCGGGACGTTTGGTGAAATGACTGGGACAATGGATTGTTTAGCTAGGACTTATCTTAGTTAATCTCCAGCCTGGTGCTCACACAGTGTTTCAGAATGACGACTTGAGATAGACTGAGAAGGAAGAACGCTGGGACATATTTGTATCTTAGATCTTCCTCTACAGGAAAAGTGGAACAAAGTCCTAAGTGTCAACTTCATGAACAGTCAGAGTAAGTGAGATAGACTGAGGAGAAAGAAGACTGGGACATATTTGTATCTTAGATCTTCCTCTACAGGAAAAGTAGAACAAATTCCTAAGTGTCAACTTCATGAACAGTCAACTCACCGGTGAAAGACAGGGCTGTAACTTTTCTTCAAAACTGTTACAGTAGGGAATAATTAGTCTGACTTGGAAAATCATCATGGGGAGAACTGCAACCTGAGCTTGTACAACACCCATCATAGGTGCTAAAAGGATTAAACAGACCAGTGGAGCAGAATGTCCCTATGCTTGCCCCAGGTTATGGCTTATCTTGGTTTTCCCTCATTAACAGTAGAAGAAAGGATAAAAGTCAATGGTGTAGTGGAGATTAGAGAGGAGGAGGAGAGTTAGTTATTGGGCGGTGGAGTAAAAGGGGAGGTGGTGTATCTTGTTTCTCTACATGCATGTGTGACATATTTTATGCATTTTCAATGTAATTATTGAGGTGTTGACATGCCAGGGGATGAAACAATGGTCATCACTCAACTCACCATCAACTCAATAAATTGTGTAATTAATGAATCAGTGTTTTAAGTACATGTCCCCAGTGAATTTCTTGTACAGTTGCTGTCAAGTGTTGTCTCTGGTGACTGTCTTAAGTACTGTGGTTGGTTATACATATTGTGAAAAGTCCTGTATAGATGTTGTCAAGTATCTCATGATGTATGTCTTGTACAATTGTGGTGTAAACAATTCTATGTAAATGTATGTCCCACTCTTGTCAAGAACCTGTCATGTGGATGGCTTGTTCAACAGATATTATGTACAGTTATTGTTGAGTTGTCTACAAGAATTGAGTCCTACAGTCCTAGAAAAATTGGACAAAATTGATATAGGTCATACTGACAAAATAATTAAAGAAGATCTAATGTGACGGACGAATAGCACACTGGCAACATTATGTTGAGTGAGAGGGATCCTCAGTTGTACAGACGCTAATAGTCTCGATCTCCTTTTGGTCTTGGGGAAACCTTTTACTTCTTTTATAAATTGTTGTGTAGATACATAGTAGTCTCACAGTGGGGGTTTGAGCCAAAGAAAAGTGGTTCTCCAAAAAGGCTATTGCGGGAATGATTAGCTCATTTGAGTGACCTCTAGACAAAACGTGCTAAATCATATCCTTTTCTTGTATATTTATTATTCAAGATATATTTCCAGAGAACACTACTAACTAGGTCCTCTGTCAATCATCTAATTTGTCACAACATGCATGGCTTAATCTTTGAGACAAGCATATGACTACTGGCGGGATCAACCAGATACCTATCGCACAGACGGACTATTCACGCAGACGCAGGCCAAGAGTAGCAATCGCTCAGCGCTCTCCCTCTGTACCCGGTGATACATGAAAAACCACTGGAAGCCTACCGACGAGCATTCAAGCTACGCCGGCAGGGATGACCGAAAAGTTATGCCAGCTTACTTACTGCAGGCCCACTACTTATCGAGACTTTGTCGCGCGGTCGTACAAATTTGCTCTTTTGCCCGCTCAAATCACGACTCTGGCTTCACAATGCGGTTACATTCTTCCTCACAGATATAGCATTTATATGATGTTGAGAAGGAGGAGCTATTCCAGTTTTGTGGTGTGGTGGAGGAAGTAGTATGTCACTAAAATGATGGTGAAAAAGAGGAGAAAATATGCCATTTACATGATGTTGAGAAGGAGGAGATATTCCAATTATGTGGTGAGGTAGAGGAAGTGATGTATCACTAAAATTATGGTGAGAAAGAGAAGATATGCCATTTACATTATGTTGAGAAGGAGGAGAAGATATGCCATTTACATGATGTTGTTAAAGAGGAGAAGATATGCTTTTTACATGATGTTGTGAAAGAGGAGAAGATATGCCATTTACATGATGATGAAGCCCTCAAATATCATTCACTTTAAAGTCAACGTGGCCAAAGATTTTACGCTACTCGCGCTGAAACTTTCCCTTGTGACTGCGACAGAGGATTTGTTCCCTCATGCCAGTCATTTCCACTTAAATGTTGACTTCTCGTCCTTGACTTGTGGACGTAACGTACGAGTATCTCAGCAGACGGAGTGGGTTCGCCTGATGGCGAGGGACACTGAGAAAGCTAAGCCATACGTAAAACATCAGTTCAGTACATTCCCCATCAGTAGCAACTATAGGGTGTATTTTTAATGACTGCGCAGTGTTTGAAAATATTGCCGGTCCAAATTTTGTATTCACCCTTTGTAAAGTTCATGTAACATAATAGGTAAATACAAAATTTGTACCGGCAATATTTTCAAACACTGCACAGTCATTAAAAATGCACCCTGTACTAGTAATAGTAGCACGGTTGTTGACTACGTTCAAGTTCAAAGCAAGTGACAGGATAAACAAATTATATGAGGCTGAGGAGACACTATGGAATTCTTCTTAAACGTGTAATTATTGTATGCAAGCTTAAGAGGAATATCTTTTCTATTTATTTGTTATAAAACCATCGAAGAAAGATTGTAGAATAATATTGATAACAACACAACACACAAATTAATAAACAGTGGATACAATATTATTTAGAACTTTATTTCCAAAAACTCATAACAGAAATCATTCTGATCCAACGAACATAGATTTTGTTATGGAGATCACAGTAAAATCACCGTATTGTTAGGTCAAATCAGTAATAATTTTCATAATAGCATGCGAACGTGACAAACAAGAAAAATATTCAATTATGTACAGTCCATATTCCTCTTCTGCTATAAATATTGTTGTAATAGTTCTCCCTGCTTTCTTCTTTATTCCCATTTTAATATATTGTTCTTTCTCCTTCTTCACTCCTCCTCCTTCTACTTTTCCTTCTCCTTCTGTTTCCTTCTTATCCTCATCTTACTCCTTCTTCTTCTTCTTCTTCTTCTTCTTCTTCTTCTTCTTCTTCTTCTTCTTCTTCTGCTGCTGCTGCTGCTGCTGCTGCTGCTGCTGCTGCTGCAGTTTCCCCTTCATCTCCCATGGGACATAGGCCCTGAGCCAATTCACGTAAAGCCCTGTCTGTATTTATTCGTGACTGTTTGAATTTTGAATCTGAAGTTTATACCGGATGAGATAGTCTCATGCCTGTCTCTTTAGTCGCCCCTTACAACATGCATGGTAGGATAGTGTCACTATTCTTTGTTTCCCCTATTGTATCCCCTTTGTTTCCGCTTTTCTTTGTTTATGGGTCTTTGTAACCGGTAGAGAAGTATTTGCATTGAAACGCAAATCATTTATGTGAATATATATATATATATATATATATATATATATATATATATATATATATATATATATATATATATATATATATATATATATATATATATATATATACTATTATTATTATGTACTATTGTATTTCTTGATATTGTCTACACACATGTAAGTGTCTGTCTATTGTATTTATTGATATCGTCTAGACACATGTAACATGTCTTCCTTTTTACACGTTTTTCCTAAACGATTTCCCCCAGCACACCTCTTAACAAATATCTGTGGTTGTTTATATTTCTTGCAGCATATAAACTGACTGACCTTCACCTTACACATTAAAGCTTTCTTTAGTTCCAGTTCTTTTGTTTCAATAACACTTTTTGCTAGTTCTCTTCCCCTGCCATAATATTTCTTCTAACCATCTATATAAGTACATTCCAATGATATGGAAAAGGCAATGGTGCCTTCATATTGTTTATCAATGTCCGAGATAATGAACATTCTAAAGAACGGCAGATGTGTAAACAAACATCTTGAACAGGAGAGTGGAGGTCAGCATGGCCGAATGGATAAGAACTCTCGCCCTTAAACATCCGGTGTTCTAATGCCGGGGTAGCGGGTTAAGCCCCTACACTGGTCATTTGGATTAAAATGTTGACTTCTAATCCTTAACTTGCGGACGTAAACTACAAGTAACTCTGAAGTCGGAGTGGGTTCAACTAATAGCGAGGGACACTGGTAATAGGAAAAGTTAATCCACACGCAAAAACATGGGATAGTATAATACTAGTTTACTACCAACAACAGATAAAACCCGAAACTGCAATGAAAACATGAAAACATTAAATTTTTTTATCTTCCACTATGCGTTTTGGCGTAGCCAATTAATGATGATAGGTTTATATGTTTGCATCCAGTAGATGTTTCTCTGAATTGACTCCAAGGCCATTTTACGGTATCTCGCACTGGCACCTTCGTCTGGATAGCGGGAAAAGAAGTCTTTTACCTTGTGAATATAATTATTGATCATTAAAATAATTTTATACAAAACAATAATGTGTAACAAAATACAGTAGTCATAAAAACAGCAAATGCAAATATGAAGTTCGAAAGAGGATATGTTCTGTCCTGTTACAGTCTTTTGTATTATATACAGGATACCAGAAAATGTTCTAGGATTAAAAGCAGCCAGCGTGATGTTGATAGATCACCCATAAAGATCTAAACACAATACAGGGTTGGCAACATGTATCTATTATGTTGATAGATTACCCATAAAGATCTAAACAAAATATAGGGTTGGCAACATGTATCCATTATGTTGATAGATCACCCATAAAGATCTAAACACAACTATAGGGTTGGCAACATGTATCCATTATGTTGATAGATCACTCATAAAGATCTAAACAAACTATAGGGTTGGCAACATGTACCCATTATGTTGATAGATCACCCATAAAGATCTAAACAAACTATAGGGTTGGCAACATGTACCCATTATGTTGATAGATCACCCATAAAGATCTAAACAAACTATAGGGTTGGCAACATGTACCCATTATGTTGATAGATCACCCATAAAGATCTAAACACAATATAGGGTTGGCAACATGTACCCATTATGTTGATAGATCACCCATAAAGATCTAAACAAACTATAGGGTTGGCAACATGTACCCATTATGCCTCAAGGCATGAGAAAGTTTCCTATACGTTTTGGCAGAAGGTGTTATAGTAACACTGTCTGGGTCATGAGAAGTTGTGTGTGTGTGTTTGTTTTTTTTTAAATATGTTTGTTTGTTTAGAATCAGTTGACTCATGGGCTAGGTTCTACGAAGAAATAGCAGAAATGCAACCTCTGTATATATGGGAGTCAATGAACAACCCTAACGCTTAGGATTTGGACATAACATATGTTACATACTCTTATCAGTAGTGGAGTATTTCAAGTTTTAAGAAGTTAGTTGCATATCCTTTATAGGACGTTGGAATCAAGCCCAGCATTTTGTTGTTGTTGGTTATTTGTGATTTCCTGGTAAGTTTACGTTCAGTTGTTCGCCATTGCTTTCTGAACGATAGGCGCTCATTCCATTGTATGAAAACCAATGTTAGGGCGGTCTGCTTTCAATTCACTGCAGTTGAGTGTCGAACGTGGTATGCGGGATTAAGATGAAGAGAAAGAAGAACAAGGAGAAGAAAAATAAGAAGAGGAAGACTACATTTTAAACAAAAATAATGTAGTTAGCTCCCTTGAAGTTTTGCCATTTCCTTCAGTTCATAGAAGATGCTGATGTCACATTACAGCATATATAATATGGCAAACAACTGAACACAAATCACAAATAACCAAAAAATGCTGGGCTTGATTGCAACGTCCTATAAAGGATATGCAAATAACTTTTTAAAACTTGAAATATTTCACTACTGATAGGAGTATATTACTAGAATTATTATTATTATCGTCATTATTATTATTATTGCTGCTGCTATCATTATTTCTGTTCTTGTTATTATCATCTTCATATATTTTTCGCTAGTAAAGATAACAGAATTACGGTGATTTCGTTTTACCATAGCAGAAAATCTACCAGTATAAGAAACAAATGTAAGACCGCAGTACTCCTTCTGTTATAATTGTGCAGGGTGTATTTTTCATGACTGCAGTGTTTGAAAATATTAATAATTAAAATATTAATAAATAAAATATCCAAGTTTTGTATTTACCTATTCTGTTGCATGAACTTTACAGAGAGTGAATACAAAACTTGGACCGGCAATATTTTAAAATACACCCTATAGATGCCATAGTGGCCGACACGGCTTAATAAGAACTTGCGCTTAAACTTCCGATGCTCTGATGGTGGAGTTCGGGGCCATTCTCTGCACCTATCGGTTGGACATCAACGATGACTTCTCGTGCAGGAAGAAGTTGTAAACTACTAAATATCAAATTTCCTAGAACATCAACCTGTGGTTGGAGTTGATAACCTGTTCTGGCAAGGACATGGAACACTTATTTTTATTTCACAATTAAAAATAAAACAATGGAATGAAGAAAATTAGAACATGAACAAGTAAAATGCTGAAAACAAACCTCTTGTAGTTTAAACTCTGTTTTGTAGTTTCTAACCATCAAGTAAATCATGATCCCAAAATTTCTATCCCCGACAGTAAATCTGGAAATGAAATAATACATTTATAATGACTATCACATTTTTATTTTATATAGACTAAACTGCTTTGGAAACTTCTGTCACTTAATATTTGGAAATGTTATAACATAACCATAATATTTCATAGGCTTGCTAGCCGACTGGCTGATCATGTGTTGGAATCACCATTAAAGCAGATTTGTTAACATTGACGTAAGCCCATACGTCGACCCAGTTTACAGTTGGTAATTGAAATGTTATGTGAAATAAAGGTGGCCTGTGTGATATTTATCATATCACCATCGAGTTTGTAATAAAGGATCGCTTTATATGCCTTAAAGTGCATTGGGCTTATGGGGTTAGACCCATATTTGTATAGGCCAATCGGCACTTGGTGGGTGATTATGTTAGGATCAAGCCGGCTGCCTTTCCTTCCCAAAACATTTATTTGTGCTCATTTAAGCCAGGTCGACCTGTAGTAGTCTATACAGTTATTTGGCTAGCATGAAATACCCAGTATACCTAAAGACAAACACTGTCAATACTAGAAAAACTTAGTGACAATTGGTAAAATTAATGGTAAAAGAGCAAGGGAAAAGCAGAGAAACAAATACCTGAATGGCTTGGCCACGTGGCATGATCGGGACAAGAACACAAACCTGATCCATGCCTCTAGAGATCGGATGAGACGGCGAACCATAACCGCACATATTTATTGGCATGGCACAAGGTAAAGATGACTATTTTTAATAAATACGTTATGAATATTGAGTAATGCAGGCATGTATTTAAAACAATGAACATTACGAATGGCCATTCCCTACCTGTTGATAGAAGCCTGATAGTTTTCTCTAGCCCAGTCCCATACAATCCCAGTAGCAGCTATGTTGCTTCCAACGTTACGAACAACCGTAAAGAAATCTTGACGTTTGATTCCATCTTCCTCCTTGGCATGGTTAAGCAGTCTGGGGAAAAACAAACACGTGTTCATGAAGAAAACCTGGATCATGGTGAGGCGAAACAAATATTTTCTTCATTTGGGGCATTTTCCCCATGTTCTCCAATAGTTAATTTGATCTATTTGCTTCTCTTCACTTCAACATCTACCTCCGACAATGGAGTAGACCTGGAGAACGTGAAGTGAAGTGTCTGTAGAATTTACTTGCTTCTATTGGGGTTCCCCGCTCTTTGAACTCGAGTGTAGCCCATTGCCGTGCTACTACTAGTAGTAACTGCTACGACTAGGGAGTGCAGTGGACTAATAGTTACGCGTGTATTAGCTTTCCATAATATCAGTGTACCCTGTCATCAGGTGAACCCACTCTGACTTTTGAGGTACTTGTAATTTACGTCCCAAAGTCAAGGCGAGTTGTCAATATGTAAACCCAACTGACCGGCTTGCGGAGCGAGTCCATTAAGGCGGTCACTAGAGAAAGTTTAAGCGCGAGCACATTAAACCCTTCGGCCACCACGTCGACTTACAGGGTATTTTAAAAATGGACCTGGCCCCCCATGTCGATCCAGTCTAAAATGTTAAATGTGTACCAGAAAATGTCGTAGGGAGTTAAGGCGACTAGCATGATACTGACCACATTAGTACCCATTGGTCATTTAAAAAAAAAAAACATACAATATCAGACTAGCATCACATGCTCAATACATATCAGAGTGTGTAAAGCTCTTTTGCTTTTACTTTCATAGAATGAATAGAAATAAGTAACTTAAACAGTAGGTAGCTATAGGAAATGCCGGTCTCCCTGGTCGAGGGGTTAGCAGCTTTCTCCGTAGCCCCGAATACTCTCGTGGTTGACGTGAGTGCACGAGAATTGGAAGCAGTTCGAGTCGCGCTGGTGACTTATGAGAGTATAGAGCCGGTCGCTCAGAAAGCAATGGCAAACTACTAAGCGTAATCTTGCCAAGAAGTCAACAATCAGCTAAAAGATGCTGATGTTGACAGCGATGTCCTGTAAAGGATATGCAAAACATATTACAAGCTATAGGAACATGTGTTTTGTACACAGATATTACAGATATGTTGAGTCAGGTCTTAGGTATGACTGAACTACCGTATAAGAGTAGACGGTACTACCTGCTTTCTGTTAGCGTCGAATGTTGGGGGGGGGGGGGGGGGAAATGGGATTGGAGAGGCAAAAAGTGGGGCTTTCGCCAAACCTAACACTCCCACATTGTGCCAACGGCTTCGGGAGGAGGAGCGCAATTGGGAGGTTGCAAGCCTTGTTCTAGTGCGGGGAAATGTAACCTAACAACTAAATGTTATGGCAGGGCAGACCAGGCCTTAAGCTTTTGTCGGCAACTGGACTAAGATCGAAGTTCTAACAGGTGGACAGTTAGAATATATGCTATGCTGATCCGGCAGCTTCTGCAGCTTGTTTTTTGTTCCAGGTGTATTGGTGCTAGCTTTCCTCTGAGGTAAACTAGGCAGGCGGAGAGAGGGATCAAGCTGCATTACCAACACGTGGTCTCTTCAATTCAGCCCAGACTTTGTGCTATGAATAGGTATAACTCCATCCCTAGTCCCCACCATAGATTGTGGTTGTGTCTTTTTAAATGCACAGTGTAACACACTATCTGTCAACACGGCAAGTTGCCAGTATTACAATAACAAGATGAAACTTAATGATGATGACAATACAATTAAAGAATTTCAGTTTACGGCAAACCAAAATTATCATGGATCTATTGCTTGTATGGGAGCTGTTGTAGCATAGTGGCCTGATACTAGCCTGCCAGTCTGGTGAGCATGGGTTCGAACACGCAGTGAGACAGATGTGTAAAATATTGACCTAGACCTCGAGGTCGACCTAGCCTACAATGGGTACTGGGAAATATGGTGGGAAGTAAAGGCGGCCCGTGTGATACTGACCCCATGACCCACCGGGTGTTGATTCGTCTATAAAATATGGGTCTAGTACCATGTGCCCAAATGCTCCTTACGACGTGAAAGGGTGTGTTTTTTTTAAAAATGTTTTTAAAGAAACAAAAACATCACTTCCAAATATGAACACCTAAAGTAAAATACTAACCTTGCAATTAGATGAGGTTGGTTTGTGTTTGCTTAAGACAGAGCTAGGAGCTCTTTATCCTGGGGCGATGGTTCCACTCGGTATTTGGCCCAGATTCTCTCCCAGTCTGAATCAGAACCACTGTAGAACATCCCATATTTGTAGACCGTTGATCGCAAGTTGACAGAAATCCTGCCGGAGTAAAACATTCAAATATAGTCATACAGAAAGGATATCAAACGAAATCACATTAGTCAAATATTGGGTTAATTTCATTGATTGGTCCCATTCTAAGATTCTGCTTTTCTATCACCAAATAAGTTTTTAGTATCTACCTTGTATGCTTGCTTGCTTGTGTTCATTGGCTTGAGCTCCAACGCGAAGTCCTGTAAGTCGGATGAAGGCATCCTGTTGTCCAACATCAGTGTGATGTCATACAGGACCTGAGGTTTGCATGAGTATCCGTTGTCCCATGTCTGGCTTATTGGTGTGCAGACTGGTGGTTCCTCGCCATACAGGCAGACACTCTCCGACTTCGGAGGAATCGGCGATCCTATTGACTTCAGCCAGGACCCCGAAGGGACCTGTTGCCAAGGACGCTCGGCGAGGACGCGTCAATAGGTCTTGGCCAGTATATAACCCGGCCCTGGTACCTTGGAAACACCTCTGCGTCCCTCTACCTTGTATGACTTATAAATGCACTTTATCACTAAGTTCCTAGGTTGTTGTTTTTTTTTAAAGTTGCATATCCCTTACAGGACGTTGCAGTCAACACCAGCATTTTCAGCTGTTGTTGATTTTCTTGGCAAGATTACGCTCAGTAGTTTTCTGAGCGACCGGCTCACATATCCCGTAAGTAACCAACGCGACGCGATCCGCTTCCGAATCTCGCACAGCTGTGTTCCTCACGTGGATATACGGGATTACGGAGAAAGTCGTAAACCCCTTCGCCAGGAAGAGCAGCAAGTTTCCAGGTGTACCCAGCATAAATTGGATAACTATCGAGTGCTGATGGATCTATGCAAATAGTGAGCTATATATATATATATCATAGTCATCATCAAGTGCCCTGCCAGCTGCTGGCGTAGGCGTTCATGGCTCTCCACAGATCTCGGTCTTTTGTTTCTGGATCAACTCTGCTGCTGATATTCCTCCATGCCACCGTCTCAATCCATCCAGCATCATTTCTCTTGGCCTGCCTCTGCCTCTCTTCCCCTCGATCTTTCCAGTTGTCACGATGGTCTCCAATGCTTCCCTTCTCATCATATGGCCGAAGAAAGATGTTTGTCTCTATCTTATTGTTGTATATAATGTTCTAGTTTCATTAGCCTGTTTCAGGCAGTGGTCGTTAGTTACTCTGGCAGTCCAAGGAATTCGCAACATTCGTGTCATGAACCACATCTCTGTTGCTTCTAATTTCTTCTTAATTACTATTCTTATAGTATGTCCACATTTGTTTGCCTTCATTCACGATCAGTTATTTTGAAAACTGTCTGTTGCATCGTTATGGAATTTTTCCAGCCGTCTTATATTTACCTCCACCCAAGGAATATGTCTTTGATAGGTCCATAATCAACTGAAATCATTGAAAGCGGCGACATTCCTTTGATGTTTTGCTCAACAACTAGTGATTTCTCGCTAACAAAGTTATTTTTACGGTAATGTGGACCTGCAAATTCTGATGACACACAAAGGCGTATCCGGATTCGTATCGGAGTAGGTGCAATTAAAGAACTAGCTTAAAATCGACAGGGTCAGCTGCATTGCACCGGGTTTTTATCCCATATGGCTCAGTTTCTTTCCGCAACGCGGAAAGCGTCGCACAAAGCACGATCTCCGTAGCTCCAGCGACGACCCTAGGGAGTCTCCGAAAAAATGCACTCGTGAAATGAAGGACGTGGCCCGGAATCGAAAATACAACCTTCGGAGCCCGAGTCAGACGGCTTGACCACTTCACCACGGAGAATCCCGAGAGGGGTGCAATGTGTAATATTAGTAAAGACAGAGAATTTACAGAGGCACGGGGTAAATAATTTGTAAATTAACAGGAAAGTAGAAGGAATATATTACTTACCTTATTTTTCATTTCCTTCTTGTTTCTTCAGCTGATGCTGATGCTGTAATGTTTAGGGCCTGCAATTCGTCTGAATAGTTGGAGCAAAATATCCCAGTAAGTGTGTACGTAGATTAAGGTCTGCGATCTGCTCAGACCTTGATCTCTGTCGGACGATTCCAGTAGGTTGATGATTGCTCTCGGTTGCATAAAATTCAATCCATCCTTTCTCCATAGTCCTCTTCCTCTTTCAACACATGGTCCTGACGTTTATTACAGTAACCTTTATCAATACTTAATAGCGCGGACAGACTGACAGACAGACAGACAGACAGAAAGGTAGGTAGGTAGGTAGGCAGAAAGGTAGGTGGGTGGGTGGGTGGGTGGGTGGATGGCTGGCTGGCTGAATGGGTGGGTTGGTCGGTCGGTCGGTCGGTCGGTCGGTGGGTGGGTCGGTCGGTGGGTCGATCGGTCGGTCGGTGGATCGGTCGGTGGGTGGGTGGGTCGGTTGGTCGTCGGTGAGTGGGTGGGTGGGTGGGTGGGTAGGTGGGCCGGCACGCAGGCAGACAGACAGACAGATAGATTAGATAGATAGATAGATAGATAGATAGATAGATAGATAGATAGATATCGGTAGGTCGGTCGGTCGGTCGGTCGGTCGGTCGGTGGGTCGGTCGGTGGGTCGGTGGGTCGGTCGGTCGGTAGGTGGGTCGGTCGGTCGGTTGGTCGGTCGGTGGGTTTGGGTCAGCCGGCAGGCAGGCAGGCAGACAGAAAGACAGACAGATAGATTAGATAGATAGATAAATTAGATAGATAGATAGATAGATAGATAGATAGATAGATAGATAAATTAGATAAATAGATAGATAGATAGATAGATAGATAGATAGATAGATAGATAGATAGATAGATAGATAGATAGATAGATAGATAGATAGATAGATAGATAGATAGATAGATAAATAGATAGATCGAACGATCGATCGATCGATCCCCGCCTGGAGCCGGGCCGAGCCAGCTAGTTTATTTATATAATCACGTTTCATGAAAGAACCCACAGTTTGACGACACCTCTGAACTATAACACTCAGTCTGTGCAAAAACGAAAGACTGCCAGACAATTTTACAAATAGCGCAAATGTGTCTTTATAACAGAGTAGGCCTAACGAGTTCTCTGGTTTATTATAAATGGAGTTTATTTCTTATTGATGACAATCTGGACACAACATGGCGTCTTCTCTGCTCCGGCTCTAGATGTAAACTAACTCCTAACAACAAACTACGTCACGACTTGAGCATCTCTCTTCCCATTCCATCCCGATGCTCAATCGTGCTGTAGCCTTTTCCCACCTAATACCCAACTTCTGCTACACCTTCCTATATTTTTCTAAAGAATTTTTCCTTTAAAAATTCTTTACTCCCAATCCCCCTACTCTATTCCCTCTCTTTCCTTACCTCCCACAGCTCCTCTAATCTTCCCCAAACCAACTCCAACTTAAGTAAATATTCTATTCTTTAACTCTTCTCCCTGTCATATTATCATATAGTAACCCACTATAACTTCTTCTTCGTTTCTGCCTCTTCATAACATAACACATATCAATAACCATTAAATCTCAACTTTATACAATACATCATACCACATATGGTTACCTTTTTAAACTAAACACTCCTCCTTCCCTTTCCTTACTTCCCACAACTCCTCTAATCTTCCCCAAACCAACTTTATTTTAAGTAAACCAATCTATTCATAACTCTTTCCCCTGCCATATAGTAATCCACTATATATTTCTGGTTCGTTCTTGGCTCCTCAAAGTTCCTGTACAAAATATACATATCATAAGAATAGCTCGTATAATCGTTATCGTATACTTGACATTATGACATTCCTCACTCTTTCACAACACAGGACAAACAGAAACAACGTAGTTAGAAAAAGTAAAGAAGGGGTGCGCACCCAGTGAAAAGCATAAAGAATGAATAGTCAACATGATCACATTTACATAAAGTAATGCATAGTCCACACAATCACATTTACCTCCCTTGCCAATAAAAAAATTTTGTAAAATAATTTTTTAAAATACATCTTATGAAATAGATCTTTGTTCTCTATAAATCAAGTTCTCAACATTTATATATTCAACATTTATATTGCCATCCACAATCTTGTCTATATTTCCGTTACCTCATCTTTTACCACGAGCCAATGTTCATATTCCATGAACATTTTTAATTTAATAAACGCTGATATTTCACAGCTCCTATATCTTTCCCCCTCACATCCCATAATCTGCTTCTTTGTCTACCTATATAAATACTCCCGCTTATATGCTGCCATTCACAGTCTCCCCCTCCTTTTTCTTCATATAATGCTGACTTTAATGCAGCTCCTATTTTATTTTCTAATACTTCATATCCATAAGAACCTCTTCATGCCGATTAACTATATGTCTCTATATTAACCCTCAGTATGTGTTTCTCTATTAGCCCTCAGTAGTTTTATTAACTACTCATATTTTTTTCTTTATTCCAGCCAACACCACAACTATTTAAAAATTAACTTACTTAATTAAATTTATAACCAGGTAACCTAATACACAAAACAACTTAATTAAATTATGAGTTAAGCGAAATAAAATCAAAACAAGACATTATACCCCCCAATTCAATCAAAGAAAAACACATCTTAAAATAATATAACATGCATCTTATCAAATTAAAATAAAATTTTCTAGTATTACTTAACACTACTGGTCTCTTTTACGGACCAATAGTTTGTACGCAAAAGTCTAGGAACACAATAACCCTATTCTAAAATCATATAATAACAATCATATCACAGGAGCAAATCAAGCAAAAAAAAAACATATTATATATGAGGCATTTAAAACTCAGATTCAATAAAACAACTGTCTTCTCGCTAAAGAGAAGGTTTTCAAAAATATATATATAATTCACATAGAATTAACTACTTAAAGTGACCAAGCAACATTGTCCTCCTATACGAACCAATGTAACTCATATCTATTCACCCAAGTCACTCCATTGTTTTTATAACCGATAAACTAAAACAACTCACTGTCAAGTATATATATATATATATATATATATATATATATATATATATATATATATATATATATATATATATATCTGTTATCTACATACCAATTTCTAACTTAAAACAATATCTGTTCCTTTTACAAAAGTCTTTAACTAACACTGAGCGTATTATCTACCAACAGAACCTGTGGTTCGACACACCAATTGTTTCTCCTGGATTTGTTCCACATATTCCTATAACTACTTAATCATTACCATTAACCACGGTATTTCTAGCACCAATAAAAACTTGTCTATTTACTATAGAGTACATCTACCTGCTGTACCATTGACTAACTTATCTATCTAATAAGAAGTTGAAACATAAAATCAACCAGCAATTCCATCACAGAGAAAAAAAAAATATATATGCCTCACTCGAACCTGTATCCATATTAGTTATCTTAATGCTTAACTACTCCTCAAGATCATTTATGAAAAGTATCAACAGAAGCCTTTTCCATTTCCACCGTCTCATATACTTCATCCAGTATCTCTTTCCTTTCTAAACCATGAAACTTATATCTTGCTATCTGCAATATTTTCTATCCATTCACCTCTTACGTTTCCACCTCTTCAATAACTCCAAGTTTCTTTGAATAAGTGCTATCTCCACATCAATATCCTCCTCCCCGTATAACCTATCAGCTTCCTCCATACTACTATTTGACTCTGACTTCTCATCCATTTCTTCTTCTTCATCTGTATGTCTCTCGCTAGCAGCCGCTAATCTCTTCCGTTCAATATCCCATCTAATTTGTCTATCATTATTTCTTAAGGACCTTTCTAGTAGAGGCATATCTTCACCGCTTGTTGAATACTCTCTAATTCTCCTCTGTCTTTTCACTTCTCTTTCTCTTTGTTTATCCATTCTTCTTTTTGTTGCTTGTCTAGTATTCTTAAATGGAGCACCTATTTCCTCTTCCATAGACTCTATACTATCATAATGACTCTCATTCACATTTCCTTCTTCTATCGTTTTCGGTATTGTCTGTTCTTGAGTATCATCGTAAACTGGAGTTGTTTTTAACTGATTGTGTGCTGGATCTTTTCTAAAACCAGGGGTTATTATAGTTCCCCTGACGACTCGTTCATCTAAGTATCCGGTGTCTGAATAATAATTATTATTATAATTATCATTTTCCTTCTCATCATCATCTCTTCTTAAGTGTTCCACGTGTGCCCTTGCCACATGTCCCGTTACCTGGTTCTTGATACTATACGATACATTTCCTAGCTTTTCTAAAACGTAATAACCTGGGACCCAACGAGCATCAAACTTAGAGTTCCTTCTATGCTTCTTGTAATAAACTCTATCACCCACTTTAAACTCCTGTAATTTTGTATTCACGTTTTTGTACTTTTTCTGTCTTTCTCTCGCTTTGATTATATTATTCTTTAATCTTACGTGTGCTCTATGCATTTCTTGTATGATGAACTCTTGAAAGTCTTCCTCCATATATTTCCGTCTTGGTTTTAACAGATTATCTATAGGTAGTATTGGTTCTCTCCCGTGTATTAAATAGAATGGTGAAAACCCCGTGCTCTCATTTTGATTTGTGCGTATAGCACTAAGCGCTGGTCCTAAGAATAGATCCCAATCTTTTTCATGTTCATCCACAATCTTTGCTATAATATCGTATAATGTTCTATGTTGTCGTTCGTTCTTAGCATTTGAAGAAGGTCTGTAGTTTGAGGTCTTTACATGTTTTATATTCAAATCTTTTAATAACTTTTCGAATTTCTTATTCACAAATTCTCTACCATTATCCGTGAGTATAATCTGTGGACAACTAAATCTTGGTACGAATTCCTGTAAAAAAATATTAATGACAGTATCTGCGCTCTTATCTGGGATTGCATAAACTTCCGGCCAAAGACTGTAGACGTCTACTATATGAATTAAATACACGTTTCCTGACAATGTTCTAGGGTGAGGACCCGATATATCTAAACTAATTTTTTTGCATTGGAAACTGAGGAATATCTGTATCTTGTAATGGACACTTAATTGTTTTCATATTCCTTAACCTGCATCTTTCACACATATCCACATATTTGCAAGCAGATCTAAATAAGTTCGGCCAATAATATTTACTCGTAAGTGCTTTCACTAATTTATCCCGACCGAGATGACCATTCTCATCATGATATGCTTTTAAAACTTCATTTTCCAAATGTGTGGGAATATATTTCCTTAGCTGTTCATTCTTTTCACTCATATAATATAACTGTTCATCTTCTTGTAAAACTAAATAATTCTTCTTATATTTATTCTCCTCCGTTTCTTTTAATTTCTGTTTTATTTGTAATACTTTTGGATCTAATTCTTGTTCTTCTTTCATATTAAATTGTGCTATATGTGGGTCTTCTGCTCTAGGTTCAGCCTCTTGATCCGATGGTAAACTCTCAAACTCTTCTCTATTTATTATGGCAGAATCTAATATATTTACTTGCCAGTTTCGGTCGTCAATCTCTGGTTCACCTTCATCTTCTGTGTCTCCTGATGACTGTGGGTACGGGATCCTAGACAATAAATCAGCACACGTGTTAATCCTACCTGGTATGTATAAAATTTTTGTATTGTATCCCTGTAGATTCAATGCCCACGTCTGTATTTTCCTGTTCTGCACTGGAGCTTCTAATAGAGATTTTAAAGGCATATGGTCAGTTCTAATAACAAAATTTGCGTTATGTAAGTAGTAATTTAGTTTCTGTAGAGCGTAGTGTATAGCATACGCCTCTTTCTCAATAGTCGACCATTTCCGTTGCGACCTGCTAAGCTTATGAGATAAGAAATAAATTGGCCTTTCATTTTTAACCCCTGGTATTCCAGACTCTTTTCCTTCATATGGTTGAACCAAACACGCTCCTATAGCATTATCCGAAGCATCTGTATATAGTATTAACTGTTTATTCAAATCTGGATGCGTCAATAGTGGTACCACTGTTAAGCTGTTTTTTTAAAAACTTGAACGCTTTTTGACACTCATCATCCCACTTAAATCTAGCGTATTTGCCCGTTAAATTAGTAATAGGTTCTGCTATCTTTGAAAACCCTGGGATAAAGCGCCTATAGTACCCACAAGTTCCAATAAAAGCACGCACTTCTTTCACGTTAGTTGGAGGAGGTAACTCTTTAATAACCTTTATCTTGTCTTGGTCTGGTTTAATCCCGTCTCTATTTATAATATACCCCAAATATTTTGTTTCTGTTTTTAAAAACTGGCACTTACTAAGCTTCAATTTAACATCATGTATTCCTAATCTGTCGAATACTAGTTTGACTTGTTTTAAGTGATCGTCCACATCCCCTGCTGTATAGATTAGAATGTCGTCTATGTATGCAAATGCAAACTTTTGCATACCCTCTAATACCTCATTTATTAAGAGCATGTAGTGAGATGGAGCCGTACGAACCCCGAATGGCATTCGTAAGAATTCGTAAGAACACATATGAGTACAGAAAGCACTTTTCTTTTGAGCGTCCTTCGACATCGGGATACACCAGAATCCTGATCTTGCGTCTAGTGTCGTGAAAAATGTAGAGCCATTAAGCAACCCCAAAATATCATCAATCACCGGCAGTGGGTACGCTACATTCTTAGTGATTTTTTTCAACGCCCGATAGTCACAGCAGAACCGACTTGAACCATCAGGTTTGGCCACGATTACAATCGGAGATGACCATTCTGACTTTGATCTTGTTATTATTCCCGCTTTCAACATGTCTTCTATTGCTTTTTCGACCATTTCTCTATTTCTTAAAGGAGTTCTATATGGTTTTAAACTAATTGGTGGATGGTCTCCCGTATCTATTTCCATTGTAACTGTTTTTGTCCTTCCCAATTCTAAATCATTAATTGCAAATACATCCTGATTTTCCTTTATAAGTTGTTCTAATACTTTCCTATTTTCTGGTGGAGCTTTTAACTGTGCCAACAATTCTTGTTCCCTTGTCATTTTGTCTAGTGAATGTATTTGGGTTGTATTTCTTCTGAATGGATGGATCAATTCATCCATTTGTGCGTTCCCTCTACTTCCGCGTCCGCGTCTGTTATTAATTCTTTCACTAGAAGTTTGTGAATAGTTTGCTCCCGGTCTTTCTACTCTATCTGTTGCCAATATATCACTAATGTTATGTTCTAGTTTAGCTACTACACATCCTCTGTATAATTTAATTTCTCTACCTGTGTTGTTAATAACCATCACTGGAAAAGTTAAGTGTTTATCTAACGCTATTATTCCATCCGGAACTTCCAAACCAGGCTCATCAATTACTTCCTGTTGCAATTCAGTGATTCTGACTGTGTGTCCTGCCACATAATATGGGTTTTTCTTCACCTTTGCTTGTATCAAATTAACCGACTGTGGTTTTAACGTCGTGGACATTTTAACTCTAACTAGTGCTGATATATGCATGTCTTCTTCCATATCTACATAGACGTCCTTGAATTTTAATTTGTGTAAATCAAAGAAAAGTTTTACTCCATTTTTTATTAAAAAATCTCTTCCTATCAGCATGTTTCTATTTAAATCTTTCACTACTTGAAAAAGATGTCTTACGTTGACCCCTCCTAACTTAAAATTGATCATTGTTTGTCCAATTACTTGTAAATTCTGTCCTGTAACAGAGTGAAGATTATTATGACTCTTAAATATTCTACAATTTCTCACTATTTTATATAAAAAACTTTCTTTAATTACACTAACCTGAGCTCCTGAATCAATTAATGTACGAACTCTATATTTTCCTATTTCTATTATACATGAGCTATGATCTGTTTTATTTTCTGTAAACTGTTTGACTTCATCTAGTTGAAAGTATTCTCTACCCGTTCTACTATGCTTGTTATTAACATATTCTTTAAACCTTGGGACCTTATTATTTTCCCTCCTACCACAGGTCCTATTTAATAGGTAGGGCGCCCGTTTCCCTGCGTTCTTGTACCTGTAAAATTTATGTGTCTATCTTCAATATTCCTATTTAACCTGCTATTGCCATTTCTACTTGGTGTATTCGACTGGACATGCCTATTACCACAAAAACGAGAAACGTGTCCGCGTTGACCACAAACCCAACAGACTACATTTGTGTTATTTGTTTTACCCACTGTTTCACCGGTAGGATACCTCATTTGTCTCCTTTCATCATAAGCATTTCTATTACTACCTTGTAACGTCTGTACGCCTCCTCTCCTATTCCATCCGAACCTTGTTTGTCCTATCTCCATAGGCTCCTCAATTCTATCTTCTCGACTAGTTCCTATTTCTCGTCCTGTTCTCAATCTAAATCTACGTCTCAAATTTTCTTCTTGTACTGCAATATCTACAGCTTGTGACAACCTCTCGGGGTTTTCTCTCATCAGCTTAAACTTCAGTCCATCGGATTTTATGCCATCTACAAAAATCCCGACTAACATCCTCTCCACCTCTTCTCCTCGTACATTCTGTCCCAAGAATGCCTCTTCAGCCAGGTTAATCAACCTATCGCTGAACAATTGTACCGTCTCTCCATTGTTTTGTTTAGACTGTCTTAATACCGAAAACGCATGTTGTGGATCCGTTATTTCTGCGTATTTGTGTGCCAGGTCGTCTTTGAACTGCTCCCATGTCTCATCTACTCTAGCCTCTAATTTTCTTCGGATATGATCTGAAACCGGTTCTGTTGCTGCCTGATAAGCAAGTCTCATTTTCTCTTCATCTGATGCAGACACCAAATATGCATATTTCTCTATGGAAGTTACCCACTTCTTAAACTCTCTTGCCTGTCCGCTAAACTTAACAATTTCAGTTGCCATTCCTTGTTGTTTCATGACCGTATTAAGTCTATCTATCACTGTTCCCACTCCCGTCAACACTTGTGCCAATGAATCTTGCTCTGTCATGCTGAAATATTATTGTACAGACTAAATAATCAATTTCACATTTGTAATCAACTAATTTAAGAAATATTACCTTATTTACCTTATACACCAAGTTCAACCAGTTAATAGGTTTACTGATTACCCTACTCTCTGTTCCCGATCCAAGAAAGACGTATTCCTGTATTCCTCTATGTTCGCTGTCAGGTAGAACTCAAACACTAGGAGTCTGTGTTAGTTGAAACCGATCGCGCACTTCAGGTAGTTTGTTCTTTCAAGTGATCCCGCCCTTCAGGTAGTTTCTTCTTCGGATGCCTCAGTAACTTCAACCCCTGGTTGGGTCCCTACCAGACTTCTGGCTTCTTTTCGCCCCGGATGGGGTACATCAAATCGACGTCTTGAGAACCAATGTACTTCAGGTAAGCGATAATTTGGGTCCCCTCTTCAGTAGGTCGGCAGCCCAGTCTGCCCCTCCCACTTCCGAGAGTTCCCTGGCAATATCGCTACTTTTGATGAGGTTTTCATTTCTTCTTATTTTTCAAATTAGTGATTGAGTTTATTGTTGAGCGATTGTTTATTCAAAACTCCAAGGTCATGATTCTGCGGCCTTTAGTTCGCTCGAGGAAATCTTGATGAGAAGTAGTGCTCTGTTAGTAAATTGTTTCTACTTGATTCGATTTATCTTGAAGGTTTCTTTTTCCTCTTATTTCAAATGATCCAGAACAAGATGTGCTCTTTCTCACTCTTTTGCTCAGCTGTCTTTCATATTTCAACTGACAACGACTGCCCGTACATCTAGCAAGTCCGTACAGTGAAGATTCTGGAAATATTTACAGACAACCACCCCTAGCCGGGCTTTTGGTTGCTGTACTTCTCACAAACAACGTAGAGGCCATCTTTCAATTTCGTTGTTGCGTTCAATACATGTTTAAAACCGTGCCGTATTTCTGTCTCTGGGTAATTGACGTGAGCGGAACAAGATCTTCAAAACGTTGTAATTTACTTCGATGTTGGACAGCGTATTGTGATTCCGCAACCCTCCAAGTTCCGATCCTGAGTCGTGGGCACCATTTATGGCTATATATAACAGAGTAGGCCTAACGAGTTCTCTGGTTTATTATAAATGGAGTTTATTTCTTATTGATGACAATCTGGACACAACATGGCGTCTTCTCTGCTCCGGCTCTAGATGTAAACTAACTCCTAACAACAAACTACGTCACGACTTGAGCATCTCTCTTCCCATTCTATCCCGATGCTCAATCGTGCTGTAGCCTTTTCCCACCTAATACCCAACTTCTGCTACATCTTGCTGGAGCTGTAATACTCTTAAAATTAAGGCATTAATGGCGGGGACGTAAAATATATACCGTATAGAATCAAACATTGAAATCTGCTGTACAATCTCCAGAACAAAATTTTTTTTTGTTGGGTGGACATAATGATAAGGTTATATACTAAATCTCATCATTTTCCCTCAGTTGGTTACTGAGATATTGAATTTTATATTAAGGCAACCAAAAAAAAACACACACTATAGTTTGTGTTGTTCAGGATTATATATGCTACGTGTTTCAATCAAAGACACGTGACAATAAAATAAATATTTGTGATTTAAAATAAACTTTGTACGTTTTTGAAATAATTTGTAAAAGTACTTAAATTTCATAAAGTTGTTACGAAACATTATGATCTTTTTCTAATGATATATTTTAGTTCAGGTTATATCCCTTTAGTTGCTAGTTTTATTACAGTTACCATGGGAGATTATTTGTTATTTGAAATATATCCATCTATCATGTGCCATGCCGATAAGTGTGGGCGGCCATGTTTTGCAATTTCACTCGATCACCAGAGTCGTTATTGGTCAGTATGTTTTTCATCTTGGAAAGACTACCTTTGCTAATGACGATTCTTGTTCTAATCTCTTCAAGGTATCTCTCATCAGATGACATGACTGTCAGAGATTATTGTACATATTCACTTGTTTAAGAATATTCCCATTTACATGTATATTACATTGTGGTATTTCCTTCTTCCTAGTGATGACCATAATTTGTGTCTTCTTACAATTTAATTCTAACCCTAGTTATTCATTGTGCGAAACATCCGCATTTGCTAAATTGTGCAGATCCTGCTAATTGTCTGCAATCAATGCTGTATCATCTGCATACCTAATGTTATTGATGTTACGTCCCCCAATGATGATTCCTTTCATATCATCTACATTTCTGAAAATATGTTCACTGCATATGGAACAAAGACCTGGAAACATTACACATCCCTGTCGCACACCTCTCTTAATAGGCTGATTAACCTACTTCATTATCAATCCCTGTGGCAGCTTGTTGTTTCCAATATATATTTTACTTTTACATTCTAAGGTCTTTCCCGCCAGTCTCTCTGGTCGAGGGGTTACAACACTTTCTCTCCGTAATTCCGTTTATCACGCAGAGTCTCGTAGCAGGGCGAGAGCTGGGAGCGGTTAGACCCCCGCTGGTGACTTGCGGGATAACTGAGCCGGCCGCTCAGAAAGCAATGGCAAACTACTGAGAGTAATCTTGCCAAGAAATCAACAGACAGCTGAAAGATGCTGCTGTTGACAGCGATGTCCTGTAAAGGATATGCGAATTCATAAAAAAAAAAGGTCTTTCCCAGTAATTTATAGATCTGCAAGCATCTTTAATATGTTCACATGTGTTACTTTAACAAAAGCCTGTGTGTGGTCAATAAAGCAGAGAGGTAGGTCTTTGTTTGCTTCTTTTGAAGTTCAATTAATGTTCTCAGTACATGCACAGCTTTTACTGTACTCTTGCCTTATACGAACCCACATTGTTATTCTTCTATTTCGAGTTGCATTTTCTTCCTAAATCATTGCATCCTAATTCTTAGTAACATCTTTGTAATGTGGCTCATTATATTATTTGTTGAATGTAGATCACATTCCAAGGCTCCTGATTTCTTAGGAATTGCAATAAATATATAATTACATAATTTATTAGGTATAACCCCGGTATCTTACACGGTGTTCAGCAGTCTGGTGACTTGGTCTATTTCATATTATTCTAAGACCAAACTTTTTTCACGGCGGGCCGGATGCTCATTCTGTACAATACTTGCGCCGTCTCCGTGGCGAAGATCTTACGGACGCGGTTCTTAATCCCGTATACCCACGTTCTAAATACAGCTGCGAGCGATTTGGCAGCAGACAACGTTGCGCTGGTTTTTACGCTATGTTATGGGGCAATTGTAAACTACTGAACGTAAACTTGCCAAGACATCAACAACAGCAAACAATGCTGATGTTGACTGTAAACGCCCTGTAAAGGATATACAACTAACTTTAACAATAATTTCAAGCTAGAACGAAAGCTCTGGGAAAAAGACGAAAAACTAATTTAATTATGGAAAGAGCGTGCAATGCACATAAACAAACAAACAAACAAATAAACAAACAAACAAACAAAGACAACCAACATATTTATATTTATTTACTAAACAAAGTTATCAAAGAAGGCGACGTTAGAAAAAAGATAGTTACATCAGACATATTGTGCACATATCCTAATCTCACAAACTAAGCAGCAAAAGAGGATAGTGAGTTTTGTGAAACTGACATGTGGCTTTCAAAATACCATCAATGTTTGGTTTGGAATTGCTGCATCCAATCAAGAGAATTGCTTTCAAATGTTCATCAGTCAATCTCATTCGATGTGGTGACTTCACAGACTTCTTTTTTGAAAATGTTAGCTCACAGACATATGTTGTTCCAAACAATGATGTCATACCAGCGGCAAATTTCTTAAGTTTCGGAAACGCAACATCAGGTCAGCAGCGGTACTTCCTTCTCAATGAGTTCCAACTGTAATTCAACTGGCATTAAGGTTAAAATCAAACGGATTCTGGAACAGAAGAATGTCACTCTCAAAACTGTCAAGATCTGAAAATCTCTCCAAACTCTTTGAAACAGTGAAAATGAGAAAGGTTTTCTCCTTCCAGTTATGCTTCCAACAAGGACAGCTTTCTTCGAAATCCTTTGATGGTTCTGTAGAGATCACAGACGAGGTAATCCTTTCCCTGAAGTTTCAAGTTCAGTTCATTCATATCGACCAAAATTGACAACTTTGACATCCAGGTAGGATATGACAGCTGTGAATCAGCTTTATCTTTTTCAGTGAGGAAAACATCTATTACGTTTCGGAGCTTGTAAAAACGAAGCAGGACTTTACCGCAGCTGAGCCACCTGACTGATATGTGATAAGGCAAGTCACAGAATTCAGAATCAATTTCTTAAAGAAAAGCCTAGAACTGACGGTGAATGAGTGCATGTTCCCGAATGAAGTTCACAGCAGAAACTACTGGTTTCAGTACACAAGAAATATCTAAATCTTTCCACAGAGTACTTGCTGATGTACGATGCAGTGTATGAACAGAGCACCCGGAATTTGCAAATCTTCCAAATGAGTCCTGATCTGCCCCAACAGACCCTTCCTCACTCCAATCATGTTTTTCCCCTCATCAACTGTAACACCTCGAAGCTGATTCCACCGAAGGTTATAGTCTTGGAAAATTGTTTGCACTTCCACGAAAATGACTTTCCCTGTTGTTGTTCCATGCATGCTGAAAACGGACGTCGACTCTTTCATTATTTGAAAGTCCAAATTGGCACCACAAATGAACACGAGAAGTTGTGACGTACTCGAGAGATCAATAAACTCAACCAGCGCCAGAGAATACTACAACAAGTTCCTAGCTTTCTCGCGTATCTGTAGTACTATGTTCTCTCCAAGTTCTTCTGTTCTCCGCCCAACTGAACTTGCCGAAAGGCTGATAGTTCCAAACAAATCGGCTATCTCAGGACACAAGTCATTTGCTGCTTCTATCACACACACTCTTTAATGACGTTGCCATCAGTAAGTGGTTTTCCTCGTTCTGCCATCTTATGCATTGTTTTATAACTTGTACGAGTGACAGATTCATTTTCAGCAAATTTTCTAGTGAAGAGATTTCTTTGCGTTTCAAAGCCACGTTTAATGGTCTCATATTTCCCAGAAAACGTTTAATATGTTGATGGATGTTTTGTTTCGGCAACACTTTCGCTGCATATTACGCAGCTGGTTTTCTGGTCCTTTGTTACCACAAAGAAATACTTTAATCCTCACTCGGAGTCCACTTTTCTTTTCCTACTAGCCATAATTAAGGGTGAAGTACACGGGATCTAAAAATGAAAAAGACATTACATTAGAAACATAATTAAAATCCTATTGAAACACAAGAAAAGCAGAGGACTAGAGGTCACTGGTGAAGCTACAGCTCATCAAAGGTACATATACAGTTTATAGGTACCTTTGTGTAACCGCACAGAGATGATAGAGCTAATAGCACAACGCCGACTGTTTATTGGCCGTAGAAGTAGAGAGAAATAAGAAGACAAAGAGAATCTCATTCTATCTCTACGGCTCACAAGAAAAAACAACGATTTAGAGATATCAGAAGAAATTCAGGTCAGTGTACAGGGAATCAGAATAATGTAATTATAAAGATAAAATTCATGATTAGATGCAATGACAAAATAGGCATCCCCATGAATAAACATACACATGATCATCCTTCACAGTACCATTGATACTCCATCACAGCTTGGGTAGTCATCCAACACAGTACCAGTGATCTTCCATCACAGCATGGGTAGTCATCCAACACAGTACCAGTGATCCTCATCACAGCATGAATAATCATCCAACACTGTAACTGTAGTCTTATACACAACACCAGCAATTATCAGACAACAAGATGGAACAAAGGTCATTCATTCAGTAGCATGTCCTTTGCAGAACCTCGCTCCCATAACAACCTTCCGGAAAACCTCTCGATCATAAGCAAGATTTCCCGCTTCAGATACATACATCTGGAGATCATCCGCCACATCCTGCACCCATCTTCTCTTTGGCTTTCCTCTTCCTCTCTTCCCAGGGATATATCCCCCCATTATTATTCTCAGGCACAGACATAGCTATTATATTCCTTTATTCCTATTTAAACTATGAAGGTTCGTTCAAAACTCACCCCACAGCAGATAATCGTCAATCCACAATCAAGATCCTCTCGGATCTTTTGGATCTTCACAGGACCTGTCAACCCTCTGAACTGCGGTCTGGAAAAACAGTGGCTACCCTCGACCGTGCCTGGGGTATGTTCGCCCGTCTACTTGGTAGTGGCTCATGGGTTTAAGTTCAAACCCTCTGCTGAAAATTAGACATCAGCATCTCTTTGGCCTAACTTGTTCCCAAGGCCAAAGAGGCGGGAACATGGCTTTACTGCGCTGTTATAGGCACGCCAATACAACATCCCAGCATCCTATACATTTTTTACCAGGGTATCAAGGGATATGCTACTCCATACTCTTGTAGAGTCGCGGCAGGCGGCTTCATGTGGTAATAGAATATATCTCATAATAAGGTTCGCAAAATTTATAAATAGGGCTACCTAAATAAACAACCTAGTGCAGCCAGGAGGTCTCCGCACGTGTGAAGATCTCCTATTATTCTAAACATAATATTTACATTAAAATCGTATCACAACGTCTCGTGTTTCATAGTTATATCAAGCAAGTTCGAGTACCGACAGCGGGCCGGATGAAATGACGTCGCGGATCGGATACGGCCCGCGGGCCGTAGTTTGGTGACTCCTTGTCTAGGTAATAGGAATGAGAGAGATGACGATTAATAGGCGAAGTGAGTAGGACAAAACCTGGTCTGGCACAATCAAGGCCTGCATGCACTTATTTTCGCACTGGCGAAAGGCCTGGCAAGCTTATGGGGCTTATGTTGACAAATATTACAAATAGTTCCCCCCCCCCCCACTCTTCCTCCCCCCCCCCCTCTCTCTCTCTCTCTCTCTCTCTCTCTCTCTCTCTCTCTCTCTCTCTCTGCTAAATGCTGGTGCAATTACGTTTGCTTAGAGAATATTTCAAATATCATAATAATATGACAGTAATGCCTTGATTGATCACTACACTTATGTTCAAGCATTCTTCAGAATTTATTTTTTTTCGCATATCCTATTTACATCGCTGTCAACAACAGCATTTTACCGCTTTTGTTGATGTCTTTGCAAGATTACGCACAGTATTTTGTATTGCTTACAGAGCGACAATCTCAGATACCCCTGTAAGTAACCAACACGACCCGATTCCCTACCGAATCTCGCGCAGCTGTTTCCCCACACGTGGATATACGGGATTAGGGAGAAAATCGTTAACACCTTCGCCAGGGAGACGGGCTCCGCGGAATTGCTAGATATCTAAAAGAAAAACAACCCGACAAACAAAATTGATGGTCCTTCATTATTATTCTGATGATCATATTGTTCTTGTCTTGTATCATCATAAAGGTCTTTCACATAATCTGACCACGCATGTAAAAATCTGATCTTTTCTATTATGATTTTGCCACCTTTGGTTTTTAGGCAACCTGTTGATGTGTCTGTTCTTTTGTTAGTGATGTCATTAATTCTTGTGTGCATTAATTTGGTATTCTGGGTGTTGTGTTGGTTTTAAATTTCCTTGCAATTTTCCTCAAGCCATGTTTCTTTTGCCTCTTTGCATAACAGTAGCTTCCTAATTTTCCTGTGAATCTCTTCGTATATTTCCTTGTTATGTTTGTTATTTCTTCTTATTTCCGTGAGTTTTAAGATGTCTTCCATCATCCATTTCTTGCGCCCTATTATCTTAATTTTTGGGATTATTATTGTTGTTAGTGCAGCTTCTTGACTGATTTCTTTTATATTTTCAATTGGTCACTGACGTCTTGAAATAATATTTCATTGCCTATCGGACAATGCATCGAATCTGTTCTTTACCTCTACGTTGAATTTACTTTTATCTCCTCACTCTTCAGTGCCTGTAGATCAAATTTTGCGTATCTATTTGTATATTTGACTTTCTTTAAGTTTATATGTAAATTGCCTAAGATTAATCTATGGTTGCAGTAACAGTCAGCGCTTGGTAGGGGGACATAAACATCTAATATTGTTAAAAGGGAGGTTACTAGAACTTGATAAAAAAAAATGGTATACCAGCTACAATACCTCTAAGTGAACATTAAAATCTTTCATTTTTATTTGAGAAAAAAAGCAAGTTAATACCGTAGTCAAGATCTGCAACCGTAAGAAGAAACCTATTAAAGTCTTTATAAAACATTTGTTTACTTTTTTTCTACTTACATTTTATAATCAACTTTTTAAATTCTACTTTTATCTTTAATTGTTAAAACTGTACTTTTAATGATAATCTATTCGAGCGTCCTCACAAATTTCCCCTCTATGGGGAAACAACATTTTTTTACTGGCCTCTTAAGGCCACCCACAATTTAAAGAAAATTTACATACATTAACGGCGAAAGACCTTGGAAGTCTATGGGGTTTATGTTGATAAATACGTTTAGAGGAAATGTCATTTATGTTTGTAAATTTCATTCAATTTGAAGAAATAGTTCTCTCTCTCTCTCTCTCTCTCTCTCTCTCTCTCTCTCTCTCTCTCTCTCTCTTCCCCCCCCCCCCCAAATGCTGGTGAAATTATGTTTGCTTAGAGAATATTTAAAATATCATAATAACATGATAGTAATGCCTTGATGGGTGCCTCCTTCCCTCCGCTAACCTATGGGACACCCTTGGGCAAGGTGAAGTACCCGTTTAGCCTCCCGATCAGGGTTACGTGAAGCCATGGGTGCAGGTGGTGGATGAAGTTGAAGAGCAGCCGACAGATAGTTGTAGGTTATGGTCTCCACAGCTTCACGACGGAAGGCAGATGATCTCTTTTTTGGGAGACATTGACTAATGTCACCGACCAGTATGGTCACTGCTAGGAAGGAAAGCAATGGCAAACTACCTTCTTTACAGATGCCAAGAATATCATGTACTGAAGTCTTATCGATAATCAGAGAAACGTCGTAAATGGGTGCTCCATAGGAGCAGCCTCGCCCGGTAGGGGTAGTCATGTGCACCAGGTGACTCCAGACCGTCATCAGGTGACTGAGTGCAAAGGAATATCAACATTGAAAGTAGGAACTTGGAATGTAAGAACTATGAGTGGGGATGGGAAATTTGATAACATTAAGAATGAAATGAGAAGATTAAATATTAACCTGTTAGGTGTACGTGAGACCAGATGGACAGGAATGGGCATTATGACATCTGAGGAATATAGAATACTCTACTCTGATGGTGAGAAACAACAGCGAGGAGTAGCAATTATAATGGATACAGAGAGAGAAAAATCAATCAAAGGATATTGGACTGTATCAGACCGAGTATTACTGGTGAAGTCGAGTGGGAGACCTTTTGATGTCAACGTCATACAAGTTTATGCACCAACAGCAGACAGTATTGATGACAGCATCGATGAATTTTATAATGATTTAGAGAAAGCCTTCAAGAAATGCAATAATTCTGAAGTAACTATCATAATGGATGACTTGAATGCTAAAGTTGGAAATCAACAGGACGGATGCATAGTGGGCAAGTATGGACTAGGGCAGGGGTAACCAAACTTTTTTCACGTCGGGCCGGATAACTGAAATAAATGACGAGCGCGGGCCGGATAACTGACAAAATGACGAGCGCGGGCCGGATACTCATTCTGTACAATACTTGCGCCGGTCTCCGTGGCGAAGATCTTACGGACGTGAGTCGTAATCCCGTATACCCACGTTCGAAATACAGCTGCGAGCGATTTGGCAGCAGACAACGTTGCGCTAGTTTTTACGCTATGTTATGGGTGCCGATCGTTCGAAAAGCAATTGTAAACTACTGAACGTAAACTTGCCAAGACATCAACAACAGCAAACAATGCTGATGTTGACTGTAAACGCCCTGTAAAGGATATACAACTAACTTTAACAATAATTTCAAGCTAGAACGAAAGCTCTGGGAAAAAGACGAAAAACTAATTTAATTATGGAAAGAGCGTGCAATGCACATAAACAAACAAACAAACAAATAAACAAACAAACAAACAAAGACAACCAACATATTTATATTTATTTACTAAACAAAGTTATCAAAGAAGGCGACGTTAGCAAAAAGATAGTTACATCAGACATATTGTGCACATATCCGAATCTCACAAACTAAGCAGCAAAAGAGGATAGTGAGTTTTGTGAAACTGACATGTGGCTTTCAAAATACCATCAATGTTTGGTTTGGAATTGCTGCATCCAATCAAGAGAATTGCTTTCAAATGTTCATCAGTCAATCTCATTCGATGTGGTGACTTCACAGACTTCTTTTTAGAAAATGTTAGCTCACAGACATATGTTGTTCCAAACAATGATGTCATACCAGCGGCAAATTTCTTAAGTTTCTGAAACTCAACATCAGGTAAGCTGTGGTACTTCCTTCTCTATGAGCTCCAACTGTAATTCAACTGGCACACCATTAAGGTTACAATCAAACGGATTCTGGAACAGAAGGATGTCACTCTCAAATCTGTCAAGATCTGAAAATCTCTCCAAACTCTTTGAAACAGTGAAAATGAGAAAGGCTTTCTCCTTCCAGTTATGCTTCCAACAATGACAGCTTTCTTCGAAATTCTTTGATGGTTCTGTAGAGATCACAGACGAGGTAATCCTTTCCCTGAAGTTTCAAGTTCAGTTCATTCATATCGACCAAAATTGACAACTTTGACAGCCAGGAAGGATCTGACAGCTGTGAATCAGCTTTATCTTTTTCAGTGAGGAAAACATCTATTACGTTTCGGAGCTTGTAAAAACGAAGCAGGACTTTACCGCAGCTGAGCCACCTGACTGATATTTGATAAGGCAAGCCACAGAATTCAGAATCAATTTCTTCAAGAAAAGCCTAGAACTGACGGTGAATGAGTGCATGTTCCCGAATGAAGTTTACAGCAGAAACTACTGGTTTCGGTACACAAGAAATATCTAAATCTTTCCCACAGAGTACTTGCTGATGTACGATGCAGTGTATGAACAGGGCACCCGGAATTTGCAAATCTTCCAAATGAGTCCTGATCTGTCCCAACAGACCCTTCCTCACTCCAGTCATGTTTTTTTCCCTCATCAACTGTACCACCTCGAAGCTGATTTCACTGAAGGTTATAGTCTTGGAAAATTGTTTGCACTTCCACGAAAATGACTTTCCCAGTTGTTGTTCCATGCATGCTGAAAACGGACGTCGACTCTTTCATTATTTGAAAGTCCAAATTGGCACCACAAATGAACACAAGAAGTTGTGATGTTCTCGAGGGATAAATAGACTCATCCAGCGCCAGAGAACACTCCAAGTTCCTAGCTTTCTCGCGTATCTGTAGCACTATGTTCTCTCCAAGTTCTTCTGTTCTCCACACAACTGAACTTGCCGAAAGGCTGATAGTTCCAAACAAATCGGCTTTCTCAGGACACAAGCCATTTGCTGCTTCGATCACACACACTGTTTAATGACGTTGCCATCAGTAAATGGTTTTCCTCGTTCTGCCATCTTATGCACTGTTTTGTAACTGTACGAGTGACAGATTCATTTTCAGAAAATTTTCTCGTGAAGAGATTTCTTTGCGTTTCAAAACCACGTTTAATGGTCTCATACTTCCCAGAGCGTAATTTTCCAGAAAACTTTTAATATGTTGATGGATGTTTTGTTTCGTAGTGACGCCGAAGATTGTACACTTTAAAAACGGCAACACTTTCGCTGCATATTATGCAGCTGGTTTTCTGGTCCTTTGTTTCCACAAAGATGTACTTTACTCCTCACTCGGCGTCCACTTTTCTTTTCCCACTAGCCATAATTAAGGGTGAAGTACACGGGATCTGAAAATGAAAAAGACATTACATTAGAAACATAATTAAAATCCTATTGAAACACAAGAAAAGCAGAGGACTAGGGATCACTGGTGAAGCTACAGCTCATCAAATGTACATATACAGTTTATAGGTACCTTTGTGTAACCGCACAGAGATGATAGAGATAATAGCTCAACGCCGACAGTTCATGGGCCGTAGAAGAAGAGAGGAATAAGAAGACAAAGAGAATTTCATTCTATCTCTACGGCTAACAAGAAAAAACAACGATTTAGAGATCTTCTTCTTCTTCAGCGTTCCGAGCCATTGAGGTTCTTTGCTGCAAATACAATCCGTCTCCATTCGTCTCTCTGGTGGACCTTCTCTTGCCAGTCGTTGATTCCAAGTGCTTGTAGGTCTGTACATGTATTATCTCTCCACCGCCTTCTTGGTCTACCTCGGGGTCTACGGTCATTTATTTCCTGAGTGTAAGCGAGTTTTGTTTCCCTATTATCTTCCATTCTTTCTATATGCCCCAGCCATTGTAGTCTATTAGCCTTCATGATACCAGTGATTAGCGGGGACTTTAGAGATATCAGAAGAAATTCAGGTCGGTGTACAGGGAATCAGAATAATTTAATTGTAAAGATACAACAACATCTGATTAATAATGCCAATGCCCTAATAAATAAAATTCATGATTAGATGCAATGACAAAATAGGCATCCCTGCCAAGAGTCGAACTCGTGTCTGTGTGATGAATGACTACTCCAGACACACTTGGGCCACGTGACTACGTCAATGCCCAATGTCCGCCATCTTGGATTGTCTAGGTTTAGTGGTTATCTTGGGCTCGTACAAATCCTGTATCACTCTCAGATCGCAGATGCACACCACAGACAAGTCAGTCGCGTCCTTAAACAATACAAGCATATTTATTGCGCCGCAGTACTACACGGGTCTGGCACAGACCGCCGGATCCTACCGCTACACGTTCTGCCTATGCACAGCACACCGTCTGCCCTCAATATCTATTGTCTTGCTCATTTAATCGACTGATGACTAATCGTCATGGCTACATCTGAGCTGTCTGACTGAATACATCTTATCTATTCACTCAGTTACCAGTTAACACATTATTACGCAGTACTACTCACAAGACAATGTCGTGACCGCCAGCTCTGGTCACGGCGTATATCTGCCGGCCATTCTTGTTGACATGTTATCACACCAGGGCCAGCTGTCTAGCCATCACGATTGTGTTCATCAAGCGACAGCTGCTGTGCGTTGCTCCATCATTGCTGTCGTTCACCATCGACACAGTCTTCACACAACAGCATCTCAGATGTTTCCCATTCCTTGGAATCCCTCCGAACACTCCAACACTGTTTCACTTCTGCAAATCGATCTTCTCCTTGTCACGTCCCAGCGCCTACTGAAAATCAAGCACACTGCTTTTCGGCTTTCGCCTGGGCGCCGTCACGTGACGCATTAGCTCCGCCCACCAATGCTAGCGGCGCTAGCTTGTGTTTTTCCAACTGTGTGTTACCAATATCTCTCTAGTTCCCACGACTCGACACAACTGCTGTGTTTCGCGTAATTCATCTCATGGCAATATGCCCCCCCCCCTTTTTTTTAAATGTTGTAAACAATTTTACTATCTTTACTGAGTCTTATACTTCTTGACAAGAGATGGATAAGTACACGCTCTTATTTGTTTTAGTGGACTCATAGTCGCACGCTTTGGTCTCTCTCAATATTTGCACATGTTTGTACGTCTGTTGTCAATACATCTGAGCCTATCTTTCCCATGATACCTTTAGACTCTTGACAAGTTCTCATCAATAACCAACATCACCGAAAGAAATATATATATATATATATTATGCGGACACGGCAACCCGTCTACACCTAGACTTCCGTGTAGTCACAGCCTCTTTTTCAAGTTCAGAGGTTATGTGATCTAGTCTGACATAGGATCCAATGTTTCATCAAACATCCTTAGCAGCTCCTCAATCATCCTACTCAATCCAAGCCCCAGGCTCTGAGTAAGGTATATGTGTGTGATTATGGACTGTCCTTCACTGTCCCTTCTTGTATCAATGGATTGTTCTTGCTTTGACTTTGACGTTACTGAGTTATGTTTGACCTTTGTGCTGCGTTGATGCTTGTAATGTCTCTCTTCAGTCCTCTTAATAGGTATTTCTATTGTGGGGTATGTTTACCTGCTCTCTCTTTGTCTGGTAGCTATCATTACCCATGGATGTTATGGCGATGCTGGTTTTCTGTTTGTTCTATACCACTTCTCTATGCAACCTATACCTTTTCAACTATGCCTTTGTCAATGAGACATTTACCTCACTGAATCATCAGCTCCATATAATGCCTAAGTGTTCTATAAAACCCATACATACTAATACTATATCCATGTCATGTATACACATTGTCTCATAGTAAATGAATGAGAATTATATTCCATCCTATGTATACATGTTCTCCAATTTATCATCCCTGTACATTGAAGTAATAAAGTAATACAACATCTATATACAACGTGTTTGTTTTCATTTGCAATATTCTGGTTTAGAACATTTATGCAAATTTGTACCTGTTTGGTTTCTCTCAACTTTACATTGCCCTTATTTGGTTTCTCTCAAATTTACATTTCCACTTGTTGTTGTTTCATAAGTTATGTGGACTTATGATCATTCTGTGCTTTACCATTTGTCTCAGTGTGCACATTATGTTTCAACTGTAACCACATGTGTCAAACTCTTGGACTCTGTTTGCAACCTATAGTTATTGTGTTGCAGAGACAAGTAGTAGACTCATTCATGTCTCTCGTACCATATGTAGTGGATCTTCTCATAAGATCATAACTTCAAGTAGAACTACACAACTTCAAATCCGTGGACATCTATAACAGTGTATGTAACTATTCCTCAGTGATGACGGATGAAATGATAAAATGATAACACCATCAAAGGAAATAATAGTTTCCTAAAATTTTGATGATGATGAAATGATACAAATTATAGTTCTATATTCCTGTGTTAAACATACTCTCCGATGACCCCTCGTGAGATGTAGATCAACGTTGTATTCATTCACCAGCGGCTTGTCACTAGTCTGGTGGTGCATGGACTTGCATGGTGCTCCTCTTATGTTGAAGTGATATAGGACTTCTATCTGCAGCTGCATTCTTCCTCTCCATTCAGCTTCAGATACCCTAACACTGTCTGAGAATAATAACATAATGGGATGTACGTATCCATGTGCATATGTATATACCACAAGTATTAATACAAGAGATAGTGGTAATTAATTTTAAGCTGTTTCCATTGAAATGCAAATGTCCCGATTAGCAATTCAGAGTGCTGTTCAGTTGATGCAGCAAGCACCCTGGCTATGAGGTGATTTACAGGTGATGTGATGTGCATTTGCACTGTTTTTCTTTGCTATTTACATCAATGGTTTACATATTTGCATGACATTTCATAGATATCAACATCCGCATGAAGTAGAAGTATCACCTAAACTGTATTTGACATCTGATCACAACATCCCATCAAGATGGCATTACTTGGACCATATGTCATATCACTTTAGCTCGTCTATATGAGAGCTGTGGTTAATGTTATTATTCTGACATTTGGTGGTTTTATCACAGTATGTTTTTTTCAACCAATACCATCACAACCAAGCATTCATTCTGTTTAAAAAAATTATATCTACACTAAACTATCGATACTAAAATATATATATATCTTCTATCTACATATCACAAGGCAACAGTTTCATTGTGAAATATATGATGTTATCTGTATTTATTGTGATCGAAATCTTCGTCAGAAGATGTATCAGCAGATTTTCCAGATTGATTTCTAGCATCACATGTGGGTTGAATGAGACTATTGTCTGTAAGTTTAATAATCTTTTGTGTCTTTTCTTTCCTTTTTTCTTCTGTCAATCCTATACATTTCCAATATCTATTCCAGTTTCTTATTTTAATATCTCTTATCCGTTTATCAATTTGATCTTGGGGAACTTTTTGATGGTGCCATTGTTTTATTAGTGAGTCTGTTTCAGTATATCTTACGTTTGGTATCTTTGGGGGATTTCTGTTTTCCCAGGTTGGTTTTATATAAACAACGTTATTTATGTTTCCTTCGTTTGTTTGCTCTATGTCTGGTAGTATGCCTGAATTATCACTGTCTATTTGGTTACTCTGCACTATGACTACTTTATCTTGTTCTTTATCTTTTTCTTGCTGAACTATTGTTGTAGCATGTGTAGTGGCTTTTATTTCCCAAACTTGAATCTCTTCCTGTGTACACTCTTTTATTCCAGGCATGTTACCTAGCATTAGTCCAGCGTACGGGTTTGTTAGCATTGCTGCTTGTATTCTGCTAGTATAGTATGGGCTGTCGATTTCGATCCATGCTGTCTGATACTTTTCGAGTGTTCCCCCGAATGTTTGACAATTTACTGTATTACCTGTGTAGTCTTCCCTTCTAACAAACCTTTGGTTTACTCCCACCAACGATGCTCCAGTGTTTCTTATGCATGTGGTTGGTATGCCGTTGACAAATGCTTTTTTGACTTTCAGAGTTGCACTGCACATGTTGTTTGTATTTGTCTGTTGTGTAGGCTTTCTTTGACTATTTACCGGGTTATCAATCTGTTGTCTATTATTTTGGTTTGTAGCTATAGACAATTTACTTGTGGTTTGGTCATGTTCTTCCTGTTTACTAGGTTTGACATCTGTTCTTTTAGCCTCTTTCATCATTTGTTTCAGTCTACAACTCTTGACTTCATGTCCAAACTATGGCAAAGATAACATTTTATGTTGGCTTTATAGTCTAATAGTTTGTCTATTATCTTTAAGGATAGATTATTTATATATGATTCATAGTTTGGATTACTGTCACACATCTCATGTACTCTGTGTTGGTGTTTGCAGTAGTTGCAATCTATCATTATCCCTCTCTTTGATGTGTTGTATGGTCTTTGCTGGTTTGATTTATGTTGGTATGGGCGCCTAACTCTATTATGGTCCTTGTACTGGTGGTATTTCTTTGATGAATTGTTGCTTTTTTGATTTGACAATATTGCTGAAGCTCCTATTATTATTTGCGGTTGGGTCTCTTCTGTACATATTTCTTTATTTGAGTTGTAGTTTCTTTGTGCTAGTGGTAACCTCATTTTCTCTTTCTCTAACTTCAACTTGTCTATTTGAAATTGTAGTCTTTTTTCTTCAAGATCTAGCTTTTGTCTTTCTAAAGCTAATTGTTTATCTCTTTGTTTTTCTTGTGATTCTCTAAGTTCTTTAGCTGCTGCCCTGTCTTCTGTTATCTGACTTCGAAATTCTGAGAGTTTGTTTTCTGGCCATGTCAAATGTTCTAGGCCTGTGAAACAGAATTTCTCACCAAGTACTACAACATCTATTAATGTAGACATGTTGTGGTTGAGTACTTGTCTACTATATATGTGTCAACAAACTGTAGCTGAAACAATGTACAATGATTGCAGACACTATCAGTATCAGTGTCTTCAGATAATAGTATCTGGGATGCCAATGGTAAAGAATCTTAATAGAAAGAATCTCTTTCAGTCAGTGTCGCTGTTGCACACATTCTGGCGAAGCTGACTGTGATGAACTTGGTGTAATACTGTTGAACAAGAATACTAACAATACTGGACAACAATAACACCTATCAGAAGTTTTAGCTAAATGACATAACACCTGTGGACAAAATAATCACAAATAGTAGATACATTAATGACGTTAAAGAACAACAAATAATGGACTAGGTTACAAAACAAGACAAAGTTCTCGCTAGCAGTCAAAAATTTACTTAAATTCTAAGTCAATTTCGAATGCTACCCGAACTGAACGTACTTTTGGGTGATGATGCAATAACCACAAAAGTAGCCCACCAACCTCCAACTAATGATGAGGGTGAGTAAACATATTGATGGAAGGGTGCATGTTGACTCTGGAATACCAAGCATGACACTTATACAAATCAAGTGAAAATAGCTTAACCTGTATAAATTTAACTCCGGTGTCCTTGGTGGCTTGGTCCAGATGCTTGGCTGCACTTCAGGATTCTTCACAAGGTGGTATGGATCAGCTTCACTGCATTTCGGGATGACCAGGAATCAATAGAAGTTTGCTCTTCAAAATTGTGATCCTCCAAAAAGTGGCGTCAAAGGTGCCTATTATACTACTGATGGACTGGAAAACTGGATCTGAAAAATATTCTTCAATCTAACACTGAGATTAGTTCATTGGAGCACTATAGTGCGTGAAGCACATGAACACGGCTCTCGAATGACAGTTTATGTGGTTGAGTGCCATACTCTGTTTTCTTGAAGAAATATCTGGAATGTTGAATTAAAGTTCTTTGCAACTGTACACAGATGTAATACATCACACAATTCATCTAACGTGATGCTTGGCTGAGACGTGAGCTTATTTGTTGTTGTCCATGGTCGCAATTTTGGTAACCTTCAACAAGGTCATTCTTTGTCTTTCACACCTGGTGTTCACTTTTTCTTTCTTTATTACTTGCACATCATTATTTTGCTCGTTTCTTTCGAATTGTCCTCTATTAAACACTGATATATTATGCTAACCAATCACGTAGTGTGATGTTGGACTGAGACGTGAGATGAAATGTTCTTGTTGGTAGCCATGTTTATATGTTGACCTTTTCAATGTCCTTCTCTCTGACTTCATGAAACACCCTTTTTCACTGTTAATTTTTCGTTCTGCTGGCGCTTTTTCTTGCTAGTTCACAAACTTTGATGTTGAGGTATCATTCTGTGTTACCTTTGGGTTCTATATCAACCGGACGTCGCACCCACGTGCCAAGAGTCGAACTCGTCTCTGTGTGATGAATGACTACTCCAGACACACTTGGGCCACGTGCCTACGTCAATGCCCAATGTCCGCCATCTTGGATTGTCTAGGTTTAGTGGTTATCTTGGGCTCGTACAAATCCTGTATCACTCTCAGATCTCAGATGCACACCACAGACAAGTCAGTCGCGTCCTTAAACAATACAAGCATATTTATTGCACCGTAGTACTACACGGGTCTGGCACAGACCGCCGGATCCTACCGTTACACGTTCTGCCTATGCACAGCACACCGTCTGCCCTCAATATCTATTGTCTTGCTCATTTAATCGTCTGATGACTAATCGTCATGGCTACTATAACAGTGCGCCATCTCTGTTAGTAGTTTAGGAGATAGATGGTGTTTGGGAAATGAATAGGCGCACGCGTGAGCACAATTGGACTAGTTGTTAGGGACGCTCACGCGTGACGTAAAAGATAAACATAGTTCAGTTCCAACTCAGCCTGTAACCGAACCAGAGGTGTTTTGTGTTTTCAACTTGCTGTACATGCTTTTATACCTGGACTAATAAACCGACACATATACACTTTGGCTGGAGCCTTGACTTCATATATACAGTTGCCTTCCGTTATGTTCAGACTTGTTACAGTCTGAAATGCTGCCCGTATACCAGGATGCTGATTTGAGCTGTCGCGGCCACAAGCGATCACAGAGGTCATCATCACAAAACAAAACAATGGATTTCTAGAAGGCAGAGATTGTCAGACTCCACGGACAATTAGTGAAGTCATGCATTATTGAGAAGCAAACAAAATCGTATCTGCAAATCTTTCGAGAAGCAGCTAATATCGTATCTGCAAATCTTTCTGATGGGGCTGATGTTTGTTAAAACCGCCACACAAAACATAATATCCTGAGTTGGGGAACGGAGCTGCCATCATCATTATCCAGTCCTGAGCTGACCTGGCCGTTGTTTTTAAACGTCGTCAATATGCTACCTGGAAATGTCTTATTGGAGCTATTGGTTTGGCCGTTACCGTCATTGTGTCATTGAAATTGACCTCTGCTGCCTGAAGTGAAGTCAAGTTCTGTGAAGAGTTCATCCTTAATCACAAAAGGTTGGTGGTCAACGCTTATACTGAACCAAGCCATTTGCTCATTCGTTTTCGAGCGTTGTCTCCGATTGAGGAAACTCTGCTACTTACGAAAATCAACTCCATAGATGCAACTATCTTGAACTTTGGCTTATCAAAATGTTACTTAAGCAAAACGATATCGTTAATGTGGAATCTTCGGAAGCGGGTGGGCATAGTGGGTTGCCGTCCTGCTGAAGAAGAGACCCTATTTAAATCGCTTCATTAAGCTAGAGCCGTTTCCAGACGTGCCCTTTGTCAGGTGAAGTCGTCCAGAAGTGCCCTTTTTCGGGTGAAAAGAAGCCACCGTTCAGACGTGCCCAACCAGGGGTGAAAGTTGAAGTACTCCTCGCGCTAGAGAAGCCAGAGATGTCTGAGGATTGATGTAACCACCAGAGACTGCTTTCCAGGGGTCCAAAATCCGACAGGACAACTAGAAGACAAGGTCGTCGTTTGGAGAAATCTAAGAAATTACAGCTTCAAGTATCCTTATATAATTACATAAAACGAACGGTATGGATTGTTGATTTTAGGACAATTATTATAATTGTGTAATAATTTTTGTTCATTGATTAGATCGACCTTATTAGATTTTGGCAAGGACGATATCATGGCAACACAAGATAACACAGATGAGACCTCTCAGTCGAGCAAGTACTGGGTGTGAATAGACAAGCCTTTGTGGTTACAGGATGATGGTTTTAATTATTCCGTTATGTATTGTATAAATTATAACTACACTTGCTGAAGACAAGTCGTGCAAATTTAGTTTAGATATATCATTAAAAGTAGATTTAATTAGATTATATTAGTTATATTAATTATTATTTTATTGAGACGACACGTAGCAGAGAACATGAAAGGTTTGAGCCAAAAATTGAAAAAGGTGTCCATATGGCTAGAAGAATTGCAGGTAGCGGTCGGTGAAGTACAGCATTTTGTAGAAGGGTTAAGGAGAAGAACGACTAGACAAGAGCCTTATAGATTTAAGGTAGAGTGCAATGAAATAGTAAAGAATAATAGGAGACAGACAGTATCTAATGAAAACAGAAGACAACATAACGTGGTATATAGAGACAGTTACGTTGAGCCAGATGTGACTAAGGTCAGAAGTGGTTATAATAGACGAAGATACAGAGGTGGGCCTGAGAGAGACCTTTCCAGTAAACAATAGAGTTGGCCTTCCTATAGTGTGACTGCTAGAAAAAGACGGGACGATTGGTTTGAGCAAAGACGGAGACAGTATTTGAAGTCAGGGTCGAAGGACAGAGTAGAACACATAAGTAGAAATTCAACTGCTCCTAAGGTGGTTGCGAATGAGACCGTTAGACAGGAAACGAAGACGACGGTATTAGTAAAGAAAATAGACCAAGAGACCCAGACGCAGGTGATTGAAGTGGTAGAACGGAACACACAGACACAAGTTGATACAGTAGAAAAGAAAACCCAGATACAACCAGCCAACAAGATAACGAAGGGAAGTCAAACCGAATTGGTAGAAACTCAATCAAATCCAACTTACTTGAAGGTGACAAAGAGAGACACCGATACAGAAGTTAGACAACCCAAGACAAGAGACAGCAGAAAGAAAATTAGAAAGAGTGTTAGGACCAGAAATGGAAAAAGTTTGCTCATATATAATCATGGGTGTATAACTAAAGAATCTGAGTCGTCTCTACAATCAGAACTTTCAGACCTTGCGGATGTTGGTGACTCTTTGGAACAAGATACCAGTAGATATGACAGAAAAGTAGTGAAGGCTAGGAGACGAATACCAAGAGAGAGAGAGAAAAAGATACTTTCAAAAAGAAAGATGTTTGCCTAGTAGAAAGTAGAACACAAAAACAGCAGAAGACTGAAGTGCCGCTGGACAAAGCTAGAAGTCTCATGAAATCGATAAGACCATGGTTATATTTAAATAACCGATACGAGCAGATTTGAGCATTTTGTAACTGAGCTTGGGGTAATTCAAGTATGATGAGACTTATACCGGCTCAAATGTTGTGTTGCTGTGGAGAGGATTAAAGTGGAAAACGGTGGAGAATCACTGCAAGTGATGTGTGATGTCGAGAACTGATGTAGTATTGTCTTGTATTGCATAGGTTGTCTTGGGGTATAAAGTAGTCATGGAATAGTGATGACGATTAGGTAGTGCGGAGGTTATAGCCTGAAAATAGCGCGAAGAAGTAGATCATTATTATGAAGTGATGAGGAGGTTAAGATAAAGTGAGTGAGTAGTTGACTGTCGGAGTGGTTTGACGTGGAGAATTAAGTAGGACGGAGAGTAGTGGGATTATGATGATTGAGAATGTAGTAAGAAAGCAGTCGAATTGTGAAAGTCATGTTGAGTATTGAAGTAATTCGTCTGGTTATGGGTTGTCCGTGTTGTGAGTATAAGTGTAGACAAACATGTGTTCGTCGAGCTTAGTGAAGCAGGAGGGAGGTTTTGAGACACCGTCTAAGTGGATAGGACGATGTCAGGCGATTGGTAGTAGTAGCGCATGCATGTACGAGGCGTTTGGTATATCTTGTGTCACTGTGTGTAGAAGTGATCGACACGCTTAGGCTGTGGTGAGTAATTGCTAGAATGTTAAATTGGTGTCTAATTTGTTTGTGTAGAAGTAATAGTATAGGCACGTCAGGTTGTCGTGATACGAGAATAATGGTGAGATGAGAACGAGGTTGTTTGTACACAATGGTCAATGCATATGAGAAGTATAAATACGAGCGCCGTGCGAAGAGTGGCTGATGGGTGACGCTGATAAAACATACCGCTGATTTCGTAGAGAATAGAGTAAGTGATTATGCGAAAGTTAAAAAGTATAAAGAAGCTGATTGGAAAGGTGCGATGTCTTTTGGTTAGAATGTGAGGTGTTGGACAGAATTAATGAAAATTCTATGACGGGGTGTCAGATAGAGAGTTAACGTTATGTTTATTTATAGTAAGTAAGTACCATGTCGTTGGCGGAGGTGAGTGCGCGGAAGAATGAGAAAACACAGAAATGTTAGCTGTGGGAACGTGATTGTTAGCGTTTTTAGCGTTTAGATCGTTGGATGATGGGGGTGGACGAAGAATTGGTTGTTAGAGCTAATGTGTTGTTTGAGCAGGGTAGGCTTTGAGTTGTGGAAAGGGAGTGAATGATTGAGAAAAGTTGAAATAAGAAAATAGCTAGATTGTGAAAATCGTTGACAGAGACATGTCGAAGCAAGAATGCCTGATACAGAGAAATGAGAGAAGATGGTTTGCCCAATCGGAGTGAGGTGTGTCGTTAGTCATGTGCGTTGTTGCTTACTGTGTCTGAAAGAGTCCCGATAAATAGGAGTAACCAAGCAAGAGAAGGAGAGAATGTGATTAGCCAAATGAATATCGGGGTATTGTAAATAGAGCACTATAGAATGTGTTCCGATAAATGTGACTGGTTTGTCTATCATCGCGGTGTGAGAACGCTAAGAGAGAGTTGAGGATAGTTTAGAGTTGTTGTGGTGAGATGTTAGAAAGTACTGATACAGGAGAATAAAATGTTAGTTGCGTCGGGTAGACGAGAGACTTAAAATTAGAATTAGTTATTGACAAATATAGTAGATAGATGTATTGGTGAAGTCTATAGTAAATAGACATTTTTTTGCTGGTTGTATCATTGTGGAGATACCGTAGTAAACGGTAATGTTTAAGAAGTTGTGGTAATTCTTGGTACAAATCCAGGGGAAACAACTAGTGTGCCGAGCCACGGTTTCTCTTAGTAGATAGATGACTGGTAGTACATTGGGATAATTGCCACACTAGTAGTAGATGAAGTGATTTGAGCTGTAGTTTACAGCGGTTGTTTAGGTTTATATTTCAAATATTGTGATGTGTTATGAGTTAGTTTTGTAAAAGATGGAATGTTGTGAAGGGAGATAATCAACGTTTGACTTCCAGAAAAAGTACGGTCATTTGTTGATTAATGATTTTTGCTTGAGGAGAACAGATATTGTTCTGCGTTATGATGAGAATATAGTCTGTAGGTAACAGATATATTTTAGGGTTAACGGAATAGGTATGACTTGTGTTCCTAGCACTGAATATATATGTATTACATTGGTCCGTATAAGAGACCAATGTTGTTTGGTTACTTTAAGTAGTTAATTCTATGTGAATTTTATTATTTCACTATATATACAATTATTTTGAAAAATGTTGGGGATAACTCTTCTCTTTAGTGAAAAGACATGTATTAGAAGACAAATCATTTTATAACACTACGTTGATGAAATACAGTAGCTGTAAATTACAGATAAGGGTGACAATTAGAGCAGGTTAGAGGATAGCCTAGTTAAGAACTGTTGAATTTTATGTGGCGAGAAGACAATTGGTTTTAATTTAATATGATCTATCAATGCATCATATATGGTATGTTATATTATTTTTTAATTGACTTAGTTCTGTAAAATGATTATTATTCAATTTTAGGATAGGACTTGTTCTGTTTTCAGTCTTTTATGTGTATAACACCAGTCCGTAAAAGAGACTGGTGATGTTATATAGCACTAAGTAATTTTCTATGGTGATTAAGTTGATGCTTGTTTCATTTTGTGGGGATATATGAAAACATATTGGAATATCAAGGGGGGATATTGTTCTGTTCTGATTGTATCTTCGATTATTCATGAGTTATGCCATTATTTAAGTTTGCCTTGTTTGAACATTGGCATGTTACTTGATCAGTTAATTTCAAATTTTTTATTATCAGTTATAATGATTCTGTTTCTTATAATTGAGTTGCCGTTGACCATTCTTAAAAATAATTACTTTTCAGTAAAATTGTTTTTCTGTTGACGTTTAATTGGGTGAAGTTTTAAAACAGAAACTAGTTAATAGAGTCCTTGGGAATTTTGAATGCAGGGTTACATTCAGAAGATGTGGGGCAATTTTAAAACATGGTCTCCATGGGGTCGGAAGTGAACATGGAGTTAGTGCCATGATGTAATGGAAATTTCACAAGCGCCACAAGATTGCTGGTTTTTAGTAGATATGGGTAAAGCTTATAATAAGTGCTGCGCCAGACAGTGTGAAGACAAATAGTAAAACATGAATTGAATGCCATGTTTTAGTCCTGTAGATATCATTACAAGAGTTGGGGGATTAAACCAGTGGAAGGTTTATAAAGGGAAGTAAGTTGGTTAGTGAGAAATGAACATTGTCAGTGTGGAGTGCTGTGGTCACAGCGAACATAGATTAAATGGCATGAGGTTTTGGGGGTCCGTGATATATGGACTGATAAAAAACTAAGTTGATTGCAAGCAGTGATGGGTTAGAAGGTCACAGACATGAGTTCAGTGGCGGTATATTATTGCTGTTGATAACGGCATAAATTGACAAGTGGAAGTTTTAGGTGAAATGCCCATAATAAATGGACATTAGTGGGTTGCTGAAGTTTTCGGCAAGATTAATAGGGAACCTGATATAGAGTATTCCTGAGTGAGGTATAGGAGAGATTTGGTTATATTTTATGTGATGTTTATAATGATAGAGGGGGTTTTGAGTGGTAGGCCCATAATGGACCTTTTTATTTGTGTCCTCGGGATGTGTTTTGCGGTTGACATTATAATGCGAGGTGGAGGTAAGGTTCAGAGCCATAATATCAGTAGTGTCTGTAATGTATAGACATTTAGGAGTGAATAATATTTTTGGTGGTTGATGCTTGATGCTGCAGATATCAGCGCAAACTGTGAAACTGCCATAATAAGTGGTATAATTGAACTGTGGAATTGTTTTAGACTTTATTACATAAAGTCTCAGGGTGACATAGGGGTGTAAGTCTGAGTGTGGTTTTTGTAAGGAAGAGTTCTAGTTCTTTGACTTTCCGGTGCGCACCGATTCTTTGTCTTAATATCGTGTGCGAGTGATTTCAGGCTGGTTGAAAGTCAAAGTGGAGAATTAGTAGTGTTGAGGTAATACTGTTAGTGATGACGATAGGGAGTTTGAGGTAGTATCAGAAGAGTACGGCGTTTTGAATTTTGATCAGGTATTGGTATATATATATGCTCGTGATGAAAAGGTTTAAGCAGATCGCTTATGAAGAGAAGAAGAAGTATTTTGAAAAGGTACACATATATGTTGTGATGTGTTGTATAAAACTGAGATTTTGTAAGGCAGAAATATTATGATGTATCTATATACATGTGGATTTCCTTATGAACTGTTAGTTAGCTATAAGAGACAAGTGGAGAATTGGACTCGAAGGAATAGAAATAAAGTTCATTGGTTAAGAGAGGGTTAGTTTAAGATGGGTTAGAGAAATAATATTGGGGATAAGGTTTTACTGAGGGAAAGCATAATTAGAATAAGTAGGTTGGGGATTAAGACTTTTCAAGGAAAGTCTTTTTAAAGAAAGGGAGGAATATAACAGTGCACCATCTCTGTTAGTAGTTTAGGAGATAGCTGGTGTGAAATAGAAAAGGGTTTGGGAAATGAATAGGCGCACGCGTGAGCACAATTGGACTAGTTGTTAGGGACGCTCACGCGTAACGTAAAAGATAAACATAGTTCAGTTCCAACTCAGCCTGTAACCGAACCAGAGGTGTTTTGTGTTTTCAACTTGCTGTACATGCTTTTATACCTGGACTAATAAACCGACACATATACACTTTGGCTGGAGCCTTGACTTCATATATACAGTTGCCTTCCGTTATGTTCAGACTTGTTACACTACATCTGAGCTGTCTGACTGAATACATCTTATCTATTCACTCAGTTACCAGTTAACACATTATTAAGCAGTACTACTCACAAGACAATGTCGTAACCTCCAGCTCTGGTCACGGCGTATATCTGCCGGCCATTCTTGTTGACATGTTGTCACACCAGGGCCAGCTGTCTAGCCATCACGTTTGTGTTCATCAAGCGACAGCTGCTGTGCGTTACTCCATCATTGCTGTCGTTCACCATCGACACAGTCTTCACACAACAGCATCTCAGATGTTTCCCATTCCTTGGAATCTTTTCGAACACTCCAACACTGTTTCACTTCTGCAAATCGATCTTCTCCTTGTCACGTCCCAGCGCCTACTGAAAATCAAGCACACTGCTTTTCGGCTTTCGCCTGGGCGCCGTCACGTGACGCATTAGCTCCGCCCACCAATGCTAGCGGCGCTAGCTTGTGTTTTTCCAACTGTGTGTTACCAATATCTCTCTAGTTCCCACGACTCGACACAACTGCTGTGTTTCGCGTAATTCATCTCATGGCATTCCCCATGAATAAACATACACATGATCATCCTTCACAGTACAATTGATATTCCATCACAGCTTGGGTAGTCATCCAACACGGTACTAGTGATCTTCCATCACAGCATGGGTAATCATCCAACACTGTAACTGTAGTCTGATAAACAACACCAACAATTATCAGACAACAAGCTGGAACAAAGGTCATTCATTCAGTAGCATATCCTTTGCAGAATCTCGCTCCCATAACAACCTTCCGGAAAACCTCTCGATCATAAGCAAGATTTCCCGCTTCAGATACATCTATCTGGAGAGCATCCTCCACATCCTGCACCCATCTTCTCTTTGGCCTTCCTCTTCCTCTCTTCCCAGGCATATATCCCTCCATTATTGTTCTCAGGCACAGACATAGCTATTATATTTCTATATTCCTATTTAAACTATGAAGGTTCGTTCAAAACTCACCCACAGCAGATAATCGTCAATCCACAATCAAGATCCTCTTGGATCTTTTGGATCTTCACAGGGCCTGTCTACCCTCTCAACTGCGGTCTGGAAAACAGTGGTTACGCTCGGCCGTGCCTGGGGCATGTTCGCCCATCTACTTAGTATTCGCTCAGGGTTTTAAGTTCAAACCCTCTGCTGAAAATTAGACATTAGCATCTCTTCGGCCTAACTTGTTCCCAAGGCCAAAGAGGCGGGAACATGGCTTTACTGGGCTGTTATAGGCACGCCAACACAACATCCCAGCATCCTGTACATTTTTTACCAGGGTATCAAGAGATATGCTACTCCATACTCTTGTAGAGTCGCGGCAGGCGGCTTCATGTGGTAATATAATATATCTCATAATAAGGTTGGCGAAATTTATAAATAGGGCCACCTAAATAAACCTAGTGCAGCCAGGAGGTATCCGCACGTGTGAAGATCTCCTATTATTCTAAACATAATATTTACATTTAAATTGTATCACAACGTCTCGTGTTTCATAGTTATATCAAGCAAGTTCGAGTACCGACGGCGGGCCGGATGAAATGACGTCGAGGGCCGGATCCGGCCCGCGGGCGTATCTTGGTGACCCCTGTTGTAAGGCATTGATATTTTCTGTTGTGATGTTGTCAGAACGGGGGTCCTGCCAGTTTTCATATGATTAAGAGCATTCTGAACTTCTATCTTCATGATTGATGGTCTTTCATTGTTATTTCGAATATCATACTGTTCTTCTCTTGTATCATCATAAAGGTGTTTCACATAATCTGACCATACTTGTAAAATCTGATCTTATTCTATTATAATTTTTCCATCTTTTAATTTTAGTCAGCCTGTTGATGTAACATGTTCTCTTATTAGTAAGCGTCTGAATTCTTGCGTGCAATAATTTGATATATTTTAACTGTTGTGTTGTTTTTCAATTTCTATGCAATTTTTCTTGAGCTATGCAACTTTTGCTTCCTTACATAATGTTCTGACTTTTCTGTGAATCTCTCATATTTGTCAAGATTGTGTCTTCTTGTTTCCTGTAGTTGTAAAATTTCTTCAGGCCTCCAATTCTTCCACCTACTTTCTTTAATTTTGGAATAGTTGTTTCTGCGGCCAAACTGATTGAATTCTTCAACATTTCCCATTGATCATCCACACCTTGAAATTGGATCTCTAGATCAGACTCTATGTAAAATCTGTTTTTTACTTCTATGATGAAATTGTCTTGTTAGTTAGTAAGTTAGTCTTTCCTCTTGAGCCTAAGGCGGCGCATAGGGCAGAAGTCCTGTCTCTTCATGCCTGGCGGTTCGCTGCTACCTGTTGTAGATCTTGGATATTTACTTGGCCATTGAATGAGCCTTCTCTAATGATGGTTCTACGCAGATTCTCTCTTGGTCTTCCCCGTTTTCTTTTCCCTACCGGTGACCATATGAGGGCTTGGTAGGGGAGTCTTGTCTTGTCCATTCTGAGTACATGGCTGATGTAGTTCCAACGGTGTCTTCTTATGAAATTGGATACTGTATCTTGCTTAGTCTCTTGTCTTATTTGCGAATTGGTTCTGAAGTCTGTCCAGTGCATGTTTAGAAGTCTTCTAAGGCATTTGTTCTCAAAATTGTCTAATTATTTATCTAAAGCTACCGTTGATTTCCAACTTTCACATCCATACGTTAACACTGGAATCACACAAGAGTTGAAGATTTTAAGTTTTGTGTGTTTGCTGAGTGTCTTTGACTTCCAGATGTTTGACAGTTTATTGAAGGCACTAGATGCCAGTGCAATTCTAGATGATATTTCTGGTGTTGAGTCCCCTGTAGATGTCATTGCTTCCTAGGTATGTGAAGCTGTTGACTTTTTCAAGAACGTAGCTGTTCAATTTGGTGTCATCTGAACTGTTGGTTAGATCAATAGTCTTTGTTTTTGTGGTGTTAATTTGGAGACCAATTTGCCCTGAAACATTTTGGAGGTGGTTTATTTTCTCTTGGGCATCCGGGTGTGTTGAACTCAAAAGCACTATGTCGTCGGCAAAGTCCAGGTCTTCGAGAATTTTGTCAACCCAATGGATACCCATATTTGTGTTGTTTGTGCATTTGCGCATGACCCAATCGATAGCTATCGGCAGATATATAATCGATAGCTAAATTGTCTTGTAGCATTTTTCAATGTACACATATCATATTTAGTGTTTTCTGGTGGATACTTGACTTTAAATTTTCAATGTGCACGTACCATATTTAGTGTTTCCTGGTGTATACTTGACTTCCATCTTTCATTGTGCACATATTGTATTTAGTGTTTGCTGGTGTATACTTGACTTTCTTTAACTTTACCTTCAATGTTAATGTTATCAATCTTTGATCACTATAACCGTCAGCATTTGGAACTGTTTTTGTGATTGTTAACGCATTTTGAAATCTTCTGCTAATCAGGATGTATTCAATCTGGTTTATAATCTTGCTGCCAAGACATCTCCATGTCCATAATCTTATAGGATATTGCTTATACCAGATGTTTCCGACAATGATTTCATGCTTTTTTGCCCATTCTACAAGTCTGTATCCTCTTTCGTTTCGTTCTTCCAAACCATGTTTGCTTACTGTGCATTGTCGCGGAATTCTTGGAGTTGTCGATCGATTAAAGATTGTCGCGCCATTCGTCTACAGGCAGCCGCCATTCTTTGATGTTGGGGACAGACTGTCCTGATGAGAGTCGGCAAGATCTTTTGTTGTGGGGGGGGGGGGGGGAGAGATTTCTCCAGATCACAAGCCGGCAAGACTTTTTGGAGTACCGGGAACAATTCCCCACATCAAAGCGGGACAGCCGGCCGGTTGTTTACATCGAGTTGGAAAAGGAGAGAAAAAAAATAATTTCTCGACGCCTAGTGTCTAGTCAGATTTGTGACGTCATTCAGACACATTTTTAAAACAGTATGCACAAACACCTTTGGCGGGAGTCGACCAAATGTTGTGAGGCAACAAGGACGTGTTCCTGTTCTGATTATGGAAAGAGACCACGGTGTCTTATGTTGATTTACATCGGCGGAAATTTGTCCATTGTGTGATTTAGTGGTCTCGATTTCAGACGGGAATAAATATATGGTATTTAATTAAATAGACCCAAATTATATGATTCTTACGAGTCCAGGGTAGTAATGTGCGTTGTGAGAACTTATTATAGGGGCATCGGCAGCAGTAGGCTATCCCGTTGCTTAAACTAGCTAGTGTGAGATATCAATTAAGTCAGTAAGTTAAGAAAAAGGTAGAGGGATGATATTCGGGGTGATAGGGGAAATGTCAAATGGTAGGATCTTCCAATAGGGTATATACTGGGTATCTGCGCTTTTCCTTTAGTCTTTCCTTGTCTTACCATGACTCAGACCGATGTGATGAGCTCCTCTGCATTATGACAGAGTTAGTTCTCTGATTAATTATCTGAGTGCGGCCGTCGGCCTACACTCACCTAATAAAGGTCGCAATCGGGTTGCTCTCACCGGGTGTTCTCTCTTCAACAGGTTCCACTATGTTTTCCAAAAGAAAAGCTAGCAGACAAGTCATAGAACAAGATTATGGCTCGATCATTAAAGGCAGTTTTTACTTAGCGGCCGTTGCACTGGGCCCATAACCCAGAAGGTCTGCAAGAACCTGGCCTCTGCTGAGCAGGAACCGACGATCATCTAAGAGTCATTCCTCCGTGGTAGTTCTCATCATATTAAAGTGAAGATACTTACAATACCACTAGTAACAGGGACAATAGTACTTATATAGAGAAATTAACAATTAACATTGCGTTTTCCAAATGGTGAATTCCTGTGAGAAATTAACAATTAACATTTTTCTTCAAAGTGACAGTAAACATTTATTTTACTGTACAAGGGTTATCAGATCATAGAACTTTTAGTGACATATTAGTTACATTGTGTGTGTCGGATTCATGATCAGTATTGGACTACAGCCACCATTGGTGACCAGGCATCCGGACTATCCATGAGCCACTTGAGGAAGTCGACACCTGGTCGGAGAGACGCATCATTTGGTGAGGTCCTCTGTACTTGATCTATGGTGCTGTTGTGTGGCCGGTACTGTCATGAAAGCAGACTTTGATCCTGAGCTGTGCTGTCTGATTCTTCATACACCCTTGATTATACGACAGACATTCTACACACACACTTTGCACATACCTGACACTTTTCTTTAATAAATTAATTTGTTATTTTGTTAGTAGCTAGAGTTGTGTAGTATGTTTTGGAAAAGAATGAGAGGGGGCATGGTCCAGTGGTAAGAAGAAGAAGAAGAAGAAGAAGAAGAAGAAGAAGAAGAGAGAGAGAGAGAGAGAGAGAGAGAGAGAGAGAGAGAGAGAGAGAGAGAGATCCAAAGACTGATGGGGTTTTGTGGACAGAGATCCAGGAGATCCTCAAGATAATGATATGGAGTTAAAAGAATGTGGGTGTTGATTTCCCTCACCCCAGGGACGACACTTATTACGACATGCATCCATCGCCTTGATCTACCACTTTCGCATTGAAGTAATCCATTATTATATTTATTTATAAATGTTTACGTTTCTTCAAAGCATTCTCCGTGTCAATATAGAATTCCTCTATATTATCTCCATTACTGTTGGAGCATGTATTGGAATTACTTTTATGTTAAAAGGTCTGCCGATTGATTTTACCAATAGAAGTCTGACTGACACTGCCCAATATCCCTTAACAGATTTTGATGTTTGTAGATTCAAGATAATCGCTACACCTCTTTACCTTTCTTCTCCTCCAGAATATGTAATCTTAAAATCCACCGCTGTCTTAATCCCTGTCCCTTTCCATCTCGACTCACATATTCCTAATATATTACTGAAGCCGCTCAGCGCGGCCCTGAATTATGATTATGCGGAACTGATGAAACTTCCAGAATCTGTTGCGTGGCAGAGGCAAGCTGGATAATTTAGCTGGTCAAAATTGAGCGCGCATTTCGCCCGGGAATGTCAGTTCGGAGGCAGCCTTCACTCAAGGCGGGCGCGTCAGCCTAAGTAGAGAGGGAGAATGTAATCGTTCCCCTCACACCATCCCCAGTCAAGAACATGCCTGAGTGACAAGTGTGACCAGGCCGTGTCATAGATACCCATCCGTCAGACGCCCAAACCTGCACGAAAATGAGAAACGGTCAACCAAACCGTCCAAAGTATGCCCGGTGGGACCATGTCTGCATAACATCCCTCTAAAATGCCTAAGGATTGATTGATTGATTGATTGATCTAGGAACCGACATCACAGCATTCGGGACATTCCCATAAGCGCTCCGTCTCCATCCTCAGCAACCAGCGAAGAGTTCCAACACTAATAGTTCCAGTAGAAATCTGATTATATGTCCGTCTCGCCTTTCCTCTGAGCGTCGAGCGTCGGCCAGATCCCCTCATCACTCCTCGCTGCCTCATTCTAACCAGACTATGGTGATCCATTTGCTCCTCCGAGGTGTACACGTGCTCCCACAAGGCCGCAACCACATCTGCCTTGTCATGCATCAATACTCCACCAAGTTCTGCCGAGCCAGCCAATCTGTCCGCCTGTTCATTCCCCAGCACACCGGCATGCCCAAGAGAAAAGATCCACGTGATGCTTGCTACCCGTGACCTCCGAAGCGAAGCAAGCCACTCTGTACGAAGCTTGCTTGTTCTCACCCTTCTCAGCATGCTTTCTGAGTCAGTTACAATCACAATATGTGTATGTATCGTGTTTTCTATCCAGCGGAAAGCTGCACTGACCGCCTCCACCTCCATTCTTAAGCTAGATGTAGTGTCATCATACGCCAGGCTCTCCTGCACCAAACGCCGCCCATTAGTTTTTGCCAAGAACCCCCAAGCACTTCTCCTACCTCTCAACACCGACCCATCCGTGTAGATAATCACATCACCCGGGCGAGACTTTTCCTGAATTAGTTGCTAAAAATCCACTTCCGTGGCCCCTGCTGGCCACTCCCTGCACTCCCGGCTCAATGTGATTATAACTCTGCACAAGTCTGACTGCACGGCTGGCACTCTGACCCACTCCTCTCCTCGCCTAATGTTCTCCAAGGGGCACACCTGTCTGATTGTATCCTCCGTCTGAGCCATCCATGACTTCCCTCTTATCAGTCTCTGACCCTTAACTACGTGCAGCGCCTCATGCAACGGGTGATCTGTGTCTGCAGCTACTCTGAGGTATGCCTTCGCTTGCATCACTTTGTGCCTACCAGCAACAGTAGGCAGACCAAGGATGTAACGCATACACACTACTGGAGTGTCTCTGGTGCATCCCAGAATGACCCGCATAGCTTCATTCTGTATGCGCTCTAATTTCACCAGCTGACGCTTTGAGACAGTGAGCAGTCCTAGTCCATAATCAATCACTGAGAGGATCAAGTGCTGGTATAGTGTGAAGAGCATTCTCTGCTCTATGTCCATTGCAGCCATAATTTTAAGTGCATTGAGTCCCTTTTGAGATCTTGTCACAACCGTCTCCACATGGTCCTTGAAGGACAGACTCCTGTCAAATGTGATTCCCAGATACTTCAGTTTGTTCTCTCTGTTGACGCTTCTACCATATATCGTGAGGCTTGGGGCATTATCTCTCACAATCCTGTTGTCCAGAGAGAACCACAACACAGCCGCCTTTTCCGGGTTGATGACAGCACTCATTTCAGTGCACCAGTCAATCACTTTGTCTACTGTCACCTGTAGCTCCTGGGCTGTTTGATCCCTATTTCTCCCCTGCCTGTATGCAAGAATATCATCTGCAAATGTTAGAATCCTTCCAACCCCTGGTGTTTCTAGGTATGCAATCTTGCTCGTATACACATTATAGAGCACCGGTGAGATTGCAGATCCCTGTGGCAGTCCCGGGGTTAAAATATGTGGCTCTGAGGTCCATGCGCCCAGACGGAGAGCAACCTGACGAGAATGCAAGACGGCCGCTATCCAGTTCACTAACCAGGGATTGACCCCCTTCACCATAAGTGCGGTCATCAAAATATCATAGCGAACTCTATTGTACGCATCCTCGAGATCAAGCGCTGCCTCCATCGTTTCCTTTCTACTCTAGAACCCCTCATAAACGTCAAAGGCAAAGGTGGCCGCATTCGACCAGGTATCTTTTCCTGGCCTGTAGCTCCCCAGGCCTCTTGGAAGAAGCTTCTCCCTTTTTAAACAATCCTGCAGCTTAACAGCGACTATCTTCTCTAAAACCTTCCCAAATGTATTTTGAAGGGTGATGATCCTAAAGCCGCCAAGCTTTGAATGATCCTTGTATGGTTTGGGGAGAGGGATGAGATAGCTATGCAGCCAATCCTGTGGTACTGACGCTGTCCTAATGCTCTGATTAAAGCAGCCGGCCATCTCCTTCAGGTCCACATCGCTCAAAGCCTTCATGTTGCCATACCTAACACCATCAGGCCCTGGTTCCGTGTCTTTTGCCTTTTGCAAAATATGTTTAACATCTTCAAAGAGTATGATGTCTTCGTAAGGCATATTCTCTATTGTGCCAGATAATTCCACTCTAACTGCATCCCTGGTATCCGCATCACTGTGATTGGTCTGCTCTAAAAATCTCTGGAGAAACGCCTCTCCTTTCTCCTTGTCTGTTGTCACGCGTACCCCATCCTCTTTATAAATTGTTCCTACTGTCATAGGCCGATCTTTTCTTTGCATTTGTCTGTACAGTTTCCAGAATTTATGCAGTGTTTTATCACCTCCAACCTCCTTCATAAAACATTCCCATTTTACTTTCTTGGCCTCTGCAGTACATCGCTTGAAAGCCTCCACCTTGTCTTTCTTGTCATTTTCCGCTATGTCCACTTCCTCTCGTGAACTTAGTTGTGTCTGTCGCAATTTCCTTAGCTACTGGAGTGTCCCTGGTTGTAGCGAAACGCCAGTGGCCCATGTCCTTATGCATTCTTTGATTTTGGGAAAACAGGGGGAAATGGCTTTCGGGAACTCTCAGTTCTCTTGTCCGATCAATTCCCCTGAAGGATAGTTCTCTGGGTTACCTCTACAACCCGATCTTCTTAATAGAATGATTGGAAGTCTGGCGTGTCTTGGGGAAACCCCGATGGCGCGCCTTGCACCAAATATGTACTAGTATAATTTCTTGGGACGTGAATGTACATGGAAAACCTTATCGGTTGTCGGCACAATGTATTGAAGTTTTAAAGAATTTTACAAGTCAAGTGCCGTCTCCTACTGGAGGAATGAAAAGGGTCCTCTTCTGTTGGACGTGACAAAATCGGACAGTATCCACAGGGCTTCTATGCTAAAGCCAAATACGTCTGATGAAGTCAGGTCAAGGTATTGGCCATACCACACATGGTGTGACTAACTCTGAGAGAGAGGCAAGGTTGGTCTTGGGCAAAATGACAATTTGCGGTAATGGCGCATCTCAAGTCCTTTCAGCGACATAGGCTCGAGAGCAGTTGGTTTCTTAGCTGGGCCTACGCATGATTATCCTGCATACCCATTTTGTACAGGACAGTGAAAGGCACCTATCCATTATACCTCCATGAACAATTCCCATTATTGGAAACCATAATTCATTTCCCAATCAGTGAAAACCTTATGCCAAATTAACTCAATTGACTATGAATAGAGGTCCTCAAAAACCAGTGGCTTTGATTCTACAGAAGCCTGTTGTACGTACAACCAATTACCTGGAAGGAAGGAGATTCTTGCACACGCGGTGAGCTGTATGTGGACAGATCGGACAGTGTATGAAGCTGGGTCTGTGACGATAGCTACCTGAGGCTCTGTGCCTGAACTTTATCCTTGTTTTTTCTGTTTAGAACTATCTGTTTTAACTGCCATGATGTTTTCCTGTGCTGTTCTTTATTAATTTAATAAATCACGTTTTAGTTTACTCCAACGATCACTGTGTTATATATATGGATCAGCCAGAAAGACAGGGAATAGGACCCGAGGTCGAAATATAGAGTGACAGTGAGTCCGGGGAACGGCGGAGGGTTGGCAAGCAAAGACCTATCCCAGCCAGGGCTATAGACTAATTTTGAAATATTGTTACATAGTTATTTGGGACCCTCCACGTAGCTTGTTACAATTTCTGGGGGCACGTCGCGATATATTTGAAATCCTGGTGGATTTCTGGCTGATATAGTGATAGGGGACAGATATTCTTGCCTACTATCAATAGGTTCTGTCTACCGTACCTGGCTATTGTCTATACTCTTCCTGACACGGACTGACCGACATACGACGTGTTGTGGTCAGGTAAAATAACCAGTTGTGTACTTGAGATTGAAATTTAATATACAATTACCTCTTCCCTTACCCTCTGAATGTAAGATGGCATCCGCTAAATTTAATGTTGCCGAAGTACAGGCTACAGGGCGTGAGATGGGTTATGATGGGGCGGAGTTACAGAAATATGTTCAGGAAGTGGAAAGAGACTTCAGACAAGCTGTGCGCGAAGCTAAGAAAATTGAGGCTGAGGCTGAGGCTAGGAAGATGGAGGCTGAGGCTAAGAAGATGGAGGCCGAGCAGGCAGTCAGAGACCATGAGTTCCGTATGAGGGAGTTGGAGCTGAAAGCTCAAACTGCCAAGGAAACCGAGGGTGCAGTGGGAGGCGCAGTTCTCCCTGACTCAACAACTTCTAGTGGCGGTCCATACCAGGCAATGAAGTTCCCATTACTCCCGTTCGATGAACACAAAGATAAGATCGACCAGTATCTTCACAGATTTCAGTCGATGGCTTTGGCTATGGGATTGGAACGTGGGAAATGGAACTTGAAACTCTCACAGGGCCTGAGGGGGACAGCGTACGAGGTCTACTCAAGGTTGCCACCTGGTATGGAGAATGACTATGAGGCCCTGGGAAAAGCATTATTGAAAAGGTTCCAGATGACGGCCCATACATACCGACAGCAGTTCAGAAAGTCAAAGAGAGAGCCAGGGGAGATGTTCGCAGCCTACAAGCATTAGACTTAAGTCTTACCTTTTGAAGTGGATGTCATTAGCTGGATTTGCTAACGACTATGAAAGTTTAGAAGAATTAGTGGTCGTGGACCAAATGAAGAGAATGATGCCTAAGCCATTGCAAACCTTCTTGCTTGAAAATGGGGCAGAAAGGTTAGACGTAGTAAACACATTAGCGGAAAGGTATGTGCTAGCTCATGGGGATAATGGGGAACTGTCACAACCAAATCCCCGACCACCAGACACATGGTCTGGAAAGAAGAAGAACCCTAAAACAGCTTACACCAAGAAGGAGGATTCTTTCGATAAAGTTCCAATTAAGAAACCCTCTGGTAAGAGTCCACCTGGATCTCCTAAAAGAAAGTGGAGTGAAAAGTGGTGCGCCTACTGCAAATCTCCCACCCACAATACGGCCGATTGCAGGCGCAAACAGAAAGACTCTCACTATGCTGCCTGTCTTGTAGAAACCGGGGAAGGGTCTAACAAGGAGGTAGAAGGGAGGGGTCTTGAGAACAAAGATTCAGAGAAACCACCAGTAGTAGAGACGATACTTGTGAACGGACAACCAGTCGAGTGTCTCTATGACACCGGTCTGCAGTTTGAGGCCGTAATTTCCTCACACTTAGTGAGCCCAGAGCAGCTAACCGGGGAGTCTATTGAGATTCAAACGGCGACCAAGAGTGCAGTAGCGATGTCTCTTCCGATTGCGAAGGTAGACATCAAATCGAAATATGTTACCGGCACTATCCAGGCAGCCGTTCTGCTAGATCCGATCTTCCCAATGATCTTGGGTTGTCGCTACGTCTTTCTAGGGATCCCAACAGAACCCATGTACGTAGGGGCAATGCAAACCAGATCTCAATCGGGAGATGAGCAGACGCCGGCCTTGATCGTGAATCCCTTGCCTGGGGAGTTACGAGCTGCTCAAAGCCAGGATGCTACTTTGCAACCTTGCTTTAACCAGTTGCCAAAAAGTTCTGACCCACCAAGACGGGGTCAGTATTATATGAAGAATCGGTTACTGTACCGAAGAGCCGGAGTGGAGGAACGCCAGTATGGACAGCTGGTAGTTCCTAAGGCCTATCGGGAACAGATTCTTCATATGGGACACACCATTTCATTCAGTGGACATATGGGTGTCGGGGCAACACTCCAGCGCATTTCCTGCCATTACTACTGGCCAGGGATGACTGGAGACGTGCGTCGGTACGTCGTCGTGCCCAGAGTGCCAGCGTGTGGCACCAAAACACTGGACGGCTCCAGTAATCCTGGGCGACATGCCCATTATGAACTCTCCTTTCGAGAGAGTTGCCATCGATCTTGTTGGTCCTCTTCCTCGGACTAGGAAGAGGAATATGTATATTCTTACGATGGTGGATTGCTGTTCCATGTGGGGTGAGGCGATACCGTTGGCCACAATCGACTCTAAGCGAGTGGCTGATGCACTGATGGAGACCTTTACTCGGTTGGGATTTCCAAACCAGATCCTAACGGACAATGGGTCTCAGTTCTGTGGTAAGCTGATGGAGGAAGTCTTTCGTATCTTCCAGACTAACCACATTCACACAAGCCCATACCACCCTCAGTCCAATGGGCAAGTAGAGAGGTTTAATGGTACCTTGATGACCATGCTTCGGAAGCTGGCTCAAGAAAAACCAGACAGATGGGATGAGTATATCCCAGCAGCCTTGTTCGCATATCGGGAGGATCCCCATGGGTCGACCGGGTTGCCACCAGCCACTCTACTATTCGGGAGGTCAATCAAGGGTCCCTTAGAAGCCCTATTGAGATGTTGGACAGAGGAGGAAACTTCCGAAGAAGTTGTATCCTCATATAAATACGTCGAAGAGTTAAAGAAGAAACTCCAGACGGGTTGGGCTTTGGCAGCTCAGAATCTGAGGGCGGCCAGAAGGAGACACGCGGCCTACTACAATAGAAGGACGAAAGATAGGTCTCTTAAAGTGGGGGATCGGGTTCTGTTGTTACTTCCAGTAGGTTCCAATAAACTCGAGATTGGTTGGCAGGGGCCTTTCCCGGTGGAAAGGGTTGTATCCCGCACCAACTATGCCATCCGGATCAGGGGGAAATCCAAAATCTTCCACATTAACCTCCTCAAAAAGTATGAAGAACGATCTGGTGATACTTCTCTCCCACTCATGACGATGGCGGTCGCGATGGAAACTGAATCGGACGAACACGCGGATAGGGAGTATCCTTTACACCCTGGGGAAACCTATAGGGATGTACATATAAATCCTGATCTGTCGGCTGAAGAAACAGACCGGGTCATCCGTTTGTTGGAGTCCCATCAGCAGATTCTTACCGATCGGCCAGGGCGGACAGGGTTGGTCGAGTTTGATATGACTCTGACTACCCAAGACCCCGTTCGCCAAAAAATATATCCAGTGCCCTTTTCGAAAGAGAAGGCCCTGGAAGCCGAAATCCAGAAACTTCTGGACGATGACATCATCACTCCTTCGACTTCTCCTTATAATGCCGGGGTGGTCTTGTTGAGGAAGCCCAGTGGGGAGCACCGCCTATGTATTGATTACAGGCAATTAAACAGTTGTACGACATTCCAAGTTGAACCGTTACCGAACACAAATCAACTGTTTGCCAGACTAAATAAGGCAAAGTACTTTTCAAAGATTGATCTAAGCCGGGGATATTATCAGATCCCTGTGAAACCCGAGGTTCGCCCCTTGCTCGCCTTCAGTACTCCGAGCGGGCATTACGAATTCAAGGTGATGCCATTTGGGCTGAGCAATGCACCCAGTGTGTTCACCCGCATGATGAGAATGTTATTAGAGCCTTTAAAGGATCCCGCTGTCGTCTCGTTTATGGATGATATTCTCATTGCGTCTGACAATCTGAAAGATCACCTGAAGTCCTTGGGACAGATTTTCACAAGGTTAAAAGAGGAAGGGTTAACCGCCCGTCCAGCCAAATGCATGATTGGCTATCAATCCTTGGAATTTCTGGGACATACTATTACCCCAGGGGGACTGGTACAGGAAGAAAAGAATATTGAGAAGGTCAGACTCGCACCCCGTCCTAAGTCCAAAAAAGATGTTAGGTCTTTCTTGTCTCTGTGTGGGTTTTACCAGAAATTTATTCCGCGGTTCAACGAAATTGGGGCGCCGTTAACAGAAACCATGAAGAAAGGATCACCAGATCCTATAGTCTGGACCGCGAGCTGTGAAGAAGCTTATGGGAAGCTGAAACAGGCTTTGGTGGACAGGCCAGTCCTGCAGCTCCCAAATTTGGAGAAAACGTTTGTTCTAAGAACCGACGCGAGTAACATAGGGATTGGGGCAACTCTGTTGCAGGAAGGGCGAGATGATCCTTCGGTGCTATGTCCGGTGGCGTATGCCAGTAGAAAACTGTTACCCGCGGAACGGAATTACTCCATCGTCGAACGGGAATGTCTAGAGCTAGTATGGGCGGTACAGAAATTTCAACCTTATCTGTATGGAGTACCGTTCAAAGTACAATCCGACCATCAACCTCTGAGTTCTTGGCAACTTCTAAGAAACTGAACGCGAGATTAATGAGATGGTCATTGCTCCTACAACCGCATCAGTTCACGGTCGAATACATCTCCGGAAGGGAGAATGTGGGAGCGGATTTTCTATCACGGCATCCTATGGTTGAATGTGAGGGTGGGGTCATTCGAACAGGAACCACTGGCAGTAGAAAGTTCGTAGGGTTCGACTTTCTTAAGAGGGGGCCTATGTAGGTAAACGCCAGTGGCCCATGTCCTTAAGCATTCTTTGATTTTGGGAAAACAGGGGGAAATGGCTTTCGGGAACTCTCAGTTCTCTTGTCCGATCAATTCCCCTGAAGGATAGTTCTCTGGGTTACCTCTACAACCCGATCTTCTTAATAGAATGATTGGAAGTCTGGCGTGTCTTGGGGAAAACCCGATGGCGCGCCTTGCACCAAATATGTACTAGTATAATTTATTGGGACATGAATGTACATGGAAAACCTTATCGGTTGTCGGCACAATGTATTGAAGTTTTAAAGAATTTTACAAGTCAAGTGCCGTCTCCTACTGGAGGAATGAAAAGGGTCCTCTTCTGTTGGACGTGACTAAATCGGACAGTATCCACAGGGCTTCTATGCTAAAGCCAAATACGTCTGATGAAGCCAGGTCAAGGTATTGGCCATACCACACATGGTGTGACTAACTCTGAGAGAGAGGCAAGGTTGGTCTTGGGCAAAATGACAATTTGCGGTAATGGCGCATCTCAAGTCCTTTCAGCGACATAGGCTCGAGAGCAGTTGGTTTCTTAGCTGGGCCTACGCATGATTATCCTGCATACCCATTTTGTACAGGACAGTGAAAGGCACCTATCCATTATACCTCCATGAACAATTCCCATTATTGGAAACCATAATTCATTTCCCAATCAGTGAAAACCTTGTGCCAAATTAACTCAATTGACTATGAATAGAGGTCCTCAAAAACCAGTGGCTTTGATTCTACAGAAGCCTGTTGTACGTACAACCAATTACCTGGAAGGAAGGAGATTCTTGCACACGCGGTGAGCTGTATGTGGACAGATCGGACAGTGTATGAAGCTGGGTCTGTGACGATAGCTACCTGAGGCTGTGTGCCTGAACTTTATCCTTGTTGTGTCTGTTTAGAACTATCTGTTTTAACTGCCTTGATGTTTTCCTGTGTTGTTCTTTATTAATTTAATAAATCACGTTTTAGTTTACTCCAACGATCACTGTGTTATATATATGGATCAGCCAGAAAGACACGTCAGGGAATAGGACCCGAGGTCGAAATATAGAGTGACAGTGAGTCCGGGGAACGGCGGAGGGTTGGCAAGCAAAGACCTATCCCAGCCAGGGCTATAGACTAATTTTGAAATATTGTTACATAGTTATTTGGGACCCTCCACGTAGCTTGTTACACTGATGCATCCCAGAATGACCCCTAAGGATTTAACTCCTTAATGATAGGAAGGAACATTCCTGGGTTTTTATGTTTGCTTATCCTCAATTTTCCTCACCTCCAATTTTCCCTCACTCCACATTTTCCCCATCGCCTCCCAACTGACCCCATAGTCGAGCTTTCCATACCTTAGTTTGTTACAGTATGGTTGGAGGTGTAGTTCCTGGTTTGACCTGTTTGAACTTTTCACAATCATGTTTATACTTCTATTTTTGAAGCTGTGGTCCTGTTATATTAATGTGTCCCATTCAGTTTGGGGATGTGACTTTCTCTGGTGGCATTATGCACAATATTGAATTTGGGTGAGGCACTGTGGTGTGGTAAAATCTGAAGCTCAATCCACTGATTTCCGCTGTGAACTACAGGGATCCATAGTGTTGTGTTGTGTGTCTCAGGATGGTGAGTCCCGCCTCCACACTGTAAGGCTCTTCCTCAGATTTAGAGTTGTGTTACTTTCCATTTCCCAAGCGATGGTCTCTCTGTTGTCTAGTCCTGGTCAGCCGGCTGAATAGGTATCGTAGCAGGGTCCTAGGAGCACCCTGTAGGCTCGGCCACACCTGGAAGAGGTCTGGCTATATGCGGCAGACTGCCTATAATGTTGTAAGTGATGTGAAGTATCAATTGTTATTGTCAATGGGAGTTATGCTTTGTCATCCGCACAGTTGGGAATTTGTGCTACAGTATTTGACAAAATAAAGACTCATGCATATTGTTTTTATCTTGTTTGTCTAGTTCTTGTTGTCGATGGTGTGTTATGTTTGGTCTTTGTTGTTCAAGTATGTTAATAATTATTTGTTCCATTCATTAATGTTGGTTCAGCCCATCTCAGTGATCTATTGTCTGGAATATGCATTAAGGCATAGTTCCCCGCTAGAGTCCTGAAGATCTTCTGTCTTAAGCCTATTCTTTACTTGTTAACCTTGGAGATAAGATGAGCTTCTCTCTGTCTTCTTTCGATTCTTCTCTTCTCCTATGGCCTATAAGCAGTCAGCGTTGTGCCCTATCTCATAGCTTTCTCCTTATGCGGTTACATTACTATTCTGTCTTCCCATGTCTTGTTTGATTTTATCCAATTTTCCGTCTTATTCACTTAAAGTACGAACATTCCATGTTGCAAATTTCAGTGTTGCTTTCCTTTTCTTGTGATGTTATGTGATTTTACGAATCATGATAAACTATGCATCTCTAAAGAAGGGTAGCTAGCCGTCGCTTTCCTTCCTGGCAGTGACCATAATGGCCACTGAACGTATCCATTGTCTCTGCCTACCGTCGCGAAACTTGAGACCATAACTAACAACTATCTGTCGGTTGCCCTCAATATTCCATCCATCACCTGCATTACATGGCTTCTTGTGAAAACATTCCAAAAACGGTTACGGACATCAGAACATCTTCACCAGAAAAACACAAAACAGCGCCCCTCTGTGAAAAAAAAAAACACCACACACTACCGTTATGCCGTCGGAAATTTACCGGACGCTTATATACCATCAAGTGGCTATGAAGTGGCGTCGGCGTTCATAAACCTCCGCAAATCTCTGCCTTTGGTTTTCTGGATCAACTCTGCTGATGATATTTCTCCATGCCACCGTCTCAATTCATCCTGCATCGTTTATCTTGGTCTGCCTCTCTTCCCCTCAATCTTTCCAGTTGTCACGATGTTCTCCAATGCCTCTCTTCTCTTAACGTTACCTAAGAAAGATGTTTTCTCTTCCTAATTGTTGTATATAATGTTCTAGCTTCACTTACCTCTTTCAAGCAATCATTGTTACTTACTCTGGCAGTCCAAGGAATTCGCAACATTCGTCTCAGGAATCACATCGTTGTTGCTTCCAAGATCTTTATAATTCCAAAGATTCACTGCCATACAGCAAAACAGGTTCTATATAGCCCTTCAGCACTCTATTTCTTACATTCAGTGGTAATGACTTATTGCATAAGATACTCTTCATTTTCTGAAATGCAGCTTTTGCTTGCCCTATTCTGCTCGTAACCTTTGTTGTGCATCTTCCTTCTGATGTTACAAATGCTCCTAGGTATTTAAAAATTATCCACTTGGTTAAGCATATTCCCTTCTATTTCCATTTCACATTTTTATGTCATCTTTTTCTTTGATATCACCACTGTTACTGTTTTCTTGATACGTATCAAAGTCGAGTCAAATCTTCACCATCTGTTACTACAATGTCCAACAATTGTAGATTTTTTACATTGTACGCCACCAATACTGTGTTACTGTGTAATCTGCATAGCGTATATTGTTTACATTATAGTAGCTGATCCCGATTCTATCCTAGCAGAAGCTAATAAAGTCTATACACAGTTCTGTGGGATGGCAGGTAAATGTAGCTGGTGTTTTCTACAGGTGTCATTAGGTGACAGCAACATCTAACTTTATATTCTCGTTCGTCAGGTGGCGCTAGGTGTCTCATGCGCAGCGTATAAAAAAATGGCGACTGTACTTATGGAGTGTACAACCAAAGAGTAACATGCTGTGGTGCGTTTTATTGTGGGCAAAAGGAAGGTGGGACGTTCTGAAACATCTAGTTTCAAGTTGTTTTCATATTTAGTTATTTTTCTACAGCCATTTGTGACTTACTTATTGACTTCCCCTCGTTTATGTATGTGTGTTTGTGTGTGTGTGTGTGTGTGTGTGTGTGTGTGTGTGCGCGCGCGCGTATATATATATATATATATATATATATATATATATATGAGAGAGAGAATGTTTGTTTGTTTGTTTGTTTGTTTGTTTGTTTGTGTGTCCTTTGTGCATTCCCGAACGGTCCATCCGATTGAGATGAAATTTTGTACAGATGTTGTTCTCACTTCCGCGGATCCAGCTGAAATAGTTAGTTTAAAATTAATTTTTAATTTTTACACGAAAGAAAAAGGCATTACGGGCTTCAGAAACAGACGAGCAACGGGAATGGGAATGGGAGCATCAGAAACAGACGAGCAATGGGAACGGGTGACAACAGAAACAGACGAGCAATGGGAACGGGTGACATCAGAAACAGACGAGCAATGGGAACGGGTGACAACAGAAACAGACGAGCAATGGGAACGGGTGACAACAGAAACAGACAAGCAACGGGAATGGGAACGGGAGCATCAGAAACAGACGAGCAACGGGAACGGAAGCAGGGGCCGAACGCGTCCTCTGGGCGCTTAGAGAAATGTATTTGAATATATAATGACTACTTATATGAATTCAATGAGACGCTCACCGCCAGGGTCTGGGCGAAGCCAGGCCGGGTCGTCTAGTATATATATATATATATATATATATATATATATATATATATATATATATATATATATATATATATATATATATATATATATATATAATGCAATTTATGTATGTCTGTCTGTATGTTTGTTATGTATGCGTTCGCAAACCGTGCATCCGATTGAGATGAAATTTTCTACACATCTTCTTCTCATTCCGGTGCTGCCAACTGGCATAGTTTGTTAGTTTACAAACAGTTAATGACGTAATAAAATTTAATTGTGTAATTACATTATAATTTATATATAGCGAGGGGACTTAACTTAAGAAAAGTTATATCAACGGACATAACTTTTAATGGCATTGCTATATATGTAAAAATTAAAATAATTGTTGCATATTTCTCAAATAGGTGGACCTTTTCTCTACAGTTATCTACAGGCATATGTATTATAATATATAATGATAAAATCTTTAAGGCATTTTCAAAGTTTTCATAAAAATAATGCATCTATTTAAATAGTGAAAATTTTCTAACTCATCTTTTTATTGATTATTTGGTTGTTTCGGCATTTGAAATTTAAATATTGAGCACAACCCACTACTGGCAACGCCGATCGTACTCTGGTATGAACCTAAGGCCCATCTACGTCAATATGGAAGCACTTTACTCGTCTTTATACTCATCTTTTTATGTTTAAAGAATTTATCTACAGTCATGTAGGAGATTAAAACAGTTTTCATTAAATATAATGGATTTATTTTAGATACGTTAGAATTTTATTTCTGTACTAATTTGGGAGAGAAACCTTTGAATTAATCGAAGGATTTGTTATTTCGGTTCGCTTGGCCGGGAGAAGGTCAGTACACAATTCGCACTTGCATAAAATGTGTATACGCTTTATTTTGTTTATGTTTAAAAAAAAAAGGTTGGCCGCGTGTGCGGTCAACAGCAGGTTGTTCATTCAATGTTGTGGGTGTGAAAGAGAACACATGGTGTGTGGAAGGACATTTTTTTCATACTTTATGCATACTACTAGCCATACTATGTAAATATATCATTTGATGTTTGAACGCCCTGTTAAACCAACCTAAACAAATACCATACACGCAGCACGCCTGGTAAAATACTAAAAGGACATTGTTTTTGTATACAATTAACGTTTTTAGTGCAACAATAGTTGGCCCGTGTGCGGTGTGAAAGAGAACACATGGTGTGTGGAAGGACATTCTTAAGTTAATTTGTGTGTGTGTGTGGTTCATACTTTATGCATACCTTTTAAACAGACTTACACAAATACCATACACGCAGCACGCCTGTTAAAATACATACAAATGCAGAAGGTTTTTTTTTTCTCTCTTAAAAAAAAAAAAGAAGCCTATCCTTTGAAGTACCCAGCATTTACGTTTAGATATAGTTTTAGATATAGTTCTCTTCCCATCTTTTGGCCATATTCCATATTTCCATATCCTCTACTATATATGTAGAAAATGTTTGTTTGTGTGTGTGCCCTTTATCAGATTCAGATGAAATTTTGTACATTAGTTACATGAAATAGTTAGTTTAAAATCTAATTTTCTATTTTAGATCAGGATCCAAAACTAAAGCAGTTATGCCACACAAACGAAAAGCGATTGGTGGATCTAAACCTCAAGCACGAAAGATAAAGGCATTACGAGCTTCAGAAACAGACGAGCAACGGAAACCAAGAATGGAAACCAATCGAGTATCGCTGCTCAATCACGTTCATCCGAAACAGGCGAGCAACGGAAACCAAGAATGAAAACTAATCGAGTATCGCTGCTCAAGCACGTTCATCTGAAACAGTCGAGCAACGGGAAACAAGACTGGAAACCGATCGAGTACTCGCTACTCAATCACGTTCATCTGAAACAGGCGAGCAACGGGAAACAAGACTGGAAACCGATCGAGTTCTCGCTGCTCAAGCACGTTCATCTGAAACAGGCGAGCAACGGGAAACAAGACTGGACCCCGATCGAGTACTCGCTGATCAAGCACGTTCATCTGAAACAGGCGAGCAACGGGAAACAAGACTGGAAACCGATCGAGTACTCGCTGATCAAGAACGTTCATCTGAAACAGGCGAGCAACGGGAAACAAGACTGGAAACCGATCGAGTACTCGCTGATCAAGCACGTTCATCTGAAACAGGCGAGCAACGGGAAGCAAGACTGGAAACAAATAGAGTACGAACTGCTCGATCCTGACAATCACTGGGCGCTGATTTCTTGGTGCATTTCGTTACGATGCTCATTATGACTACAGTCTTCATCCAAGTGTGGTTATTGGAAAAATTGATAAATTATGCATGTATTGCAGTGCCCTCAAATTTAAGAATGAAACACCAGGAATTTGCTGCATGAGTGGAAAAGTGAAATTGTCAGACTTACATTCACCACCCGAACAATTATCAACGTTGGTATCAGGTGTTACGAGCCAATCGAAACATTTCTTGGCAAACATACGCAAGTACAATTCATGTTTCCAAATGACATCGTTTGGTGCAACAAATATCGTGCGCGAGAATTACATATCAACATTCAAAGTTCAGGGGCAAATTTATCATCGCGCAGAATCACTACTACAACTGCGAACGCAGATCCCAAATAACTTCAAATTTATTTCATGGGAAACACTGGTGAACAATCCGATCAACGATGTTGATTCAATACAGGCACTAAACGAGAAATTGTCGCTGCATTACAAAATTTATTCGATCAGCACAACGAATTAATTAGATTGTTCAGAACTGCCCTTGAGGGCAATTTGAGGGCACTGCAATACATGCATAATTTATCAATTTTTCCAATAACCACACTTGGATGAAGACTGTAGTCATAATGAGCATCGTAACGAAATGCACCAAGAAATCAGCGCCCAGTGATTGTGTCAGGTCTTAGATATGACTGAGCTACCGTATGACAGTAGACGGTACTACCTGCTTTCTGTCAGTGCCGAATGTTGGGCGGCGCTTACCAAACTCGACACCCCACATTGTGCCAACGGCTTCGGGCGGAGGAGCGCAATTTGGAGGGTACTAGCCTTATCCTGGTGCGAGGAAATGCAACCCAAAGACAAAATAAGTCATGGCAGGGCAGATCAGGCCCTAAGCCTTGGTTGGCAGCTGGTCTAGGATCGAAGCTCCGACAGGCGGACAGTTAGAGCATTGCTTTGCTGATCCGGCAGCTTCTGCAGCTTGTCTTGTTCCAGATTATAGGTGTCAACTTTCCTCTGGAGTAAACTAGGCAGGCCGAGAGAGGGATCATGCTGCATGGGCAACACATGGTTTCTTTATTTTAGCCCAGGCTTTGTGCTATGGAGAGGCAATAACTCCATCTCTGGTCTTAACCGGTCTCGGAATCAAAGCGAGAGGCATCTGCTACGGGTTATAAGTCCTTGTCAGTTGGCGTAGACATGGGGCGCCACGCGTTGCCTCTGACGGTGGGAGACACCTACAGGTGTCATTGATCAGCTACTGCCCGCCTCAAGCTGGGCAGCCCCCAGCCAATTGGGTGCTGATTCGCCACAGCCTTCCTGCTTCAATGGGTGCTTGGGGCTAGGATAAAATCTGAATCGCAGGCTGTAAAACCAATGCACCAGGTACTAATAAAAAGAATAGAAACCTCAAGCTACGGCTTGCAACCTGGAACGTGAGAACCATGTGTCCAGGATTTTCCACTGACTTGACAAATATTGACGATGTGAGGAAAAACGGCTGTGATTGATGCTGAACTCAATCGTCTTAACATTGATATTGCTGGCCTGCAGGAGACTCGCCTCGCTGAGGAAGGGTCACTCAGGGAAAACAATTACACCTTCTTTTGGAAGGGAAGAGGGCAGGCAGAAAAAAAGGCAACATGGTGTGGGCTTTGCAGTGAAGAATTCGCTATTGGGAATGATTGATATCCCAGCTGGAGGTAATGAAAGATTATTATCACTGCGCTTGGCAACCTATTGTGGATTTGCCACCATTCTCATTGCATATGCACCGACACTCGCTTCCTCTGATGATGTGAAGGATACGTTCTATGAGCAGCTAGACTCTGCGATCAAGGCAGTTCCAAAATCCGACTACATTTATATGCTCGGTGATTTCAATGCTCGTGTGGGCAAGGACTCAAGTTCATGGCCAGTGTGCCTTGGAAAATACAACATCGGTCGCATGAATGATAATGGGCAAAGGCTGCTGGAGCATTGCACTAGAAATGACCTATGTATTACAAACTCCTTTTTTAAAACAAAAGAGATGTATAAGGTCACATGGAAACATCCAAGATCCAGACATTGGCATCAGCTGGACTTCATTATCACACGGAGACAACATCTGAACCATACATCATTAACTCGAAGTTACCACAGTGCTGACTGTGATACAGATCATTCTTTGGTTGTTGCAAGGGTTAGACTGAGACCAAAGAGAATCTACACAGCTAAACACAAGTCTAGCCCCGGGATTAATATTACTAACACTCACTATCCTGGAAAGTGCTTTGAATTTCAACAGCAACTTGAAGACGCTTTCAATGATCTTCTTCTTCTTCTTCAGCTTTCCGAGCCATTGAGGTTCTTTGCTGCAAATACAATCCATCTCCATTCGTCTCTCTGGTGGACCTTCTGTTGCCAGTCGTTGATTCCAAGTACTTGTAGGTCTGTACATGTACTATCTCTCCACCGTCTTCTTGGTCTACCTCGGGGTGCTTTCAATGATACATCAGAAAATTGTATAGTAAATGATAAATGGAGTAAACTTAAGGAAACTATTGATAAAACAGCGGTAGGGGTTTACGGCACTGTGGATCATAAGAGGCATGACTGGTTTGCGGCAAACAGCCAGATACTGCAGCCCTTGATTGATAAAAAGAAGATAGCTCTCTTAAGAAACAAGGAAAGACCGCGTAACACTCTGAGTGAGCTGAAGCAAGCGAGGAAGGGTGTACAAAAGGCTGCCAGGCAGTGTGCGAATGACTATTGGATCAAGTTATGTGAGTCCATTCAAATCGCAAGTGATAAGGGAAAGATCAGAAGCATGTATGAAGGGATAAAGGAAGCTTGTGGTCCAATGATCAAAAGAAGTGCACCGCTGAAAACCTTGACTGGAGAAATCATCACTGATAAGAAACAGCAGATGGATAGATGGGTCGAGCACTATTTAGAGCTTTACTCAAGTGAGACCAAGCTAGCAGATGATGCCCTCAATGCCATAGAGGCCCTGCCAACCCTTGACCACCTGGACACACTTCCCACTATAGCAGAAGTTAAGTGTGCTATAAATGAGCTTGCATCTGGCAAGGCTCCAGGTAAGGATGGGATTCCAATAGAGGTAATCAGGAGTGGGCAAGACACCCTCGCTCTACAGATCCACCAGCTAATAGAGCTATGCTGGCGAGAAGTACAAGTCCCACAGGATTTCAAAGATTCAAACATCATAACGCTGTTATGACTGCAAGGGGAGATCGGAGCGACTGTAACAACTATAGGGGTATCTCACTTCTATGTATTGTTGGGAAAGTATTTGCCAGAATTGTCCTGCACAGACTTCAAGTCCTGGGAGATCAAGTCTACCCCGAATCACAGTGCGGCTTCCGTCAGAACCGGTCAACCATTGATATGATATTCTCATTGCGACAGATGCAAGAAAAATGCCGGGAACAAAATCAGCCACTGTTTATTGCCTTCATCGACCTCACAAAGGCGTTCGATTTGGTCAGTCGTAAGGGTCTGTATAACAGTAAGGGATTTAGGTTAGTAGTTAGAGAGTTAATGAATGCTGCGCATTCATTAACTAATGGGGAAATAAAGTTAGTGAACGTGTGAGCACGAATGGGTTTAGGTATCCAGGGGTTGCTCACACGTCACTTGGGATTCGGCTAGGAGAAGAACAACAAAGATGTCTGAAAGTTAACATCACTAGTTTGACGTTGTATTGTTTCATTCAATAAACTTATACCTATATCATAGTCGGGACTTTGTCAACTATTTCGACACGAGCCATCCACTATACACAGCCTTGTCGTGTCATCTGTACTGTTATACAGGCTGTTTTGGTGCCGTCGACCCCAGGATCTCCAGCATGGGTCGTCGCGGAGATTATTGACACAAGCGAAGATTTGTTTTATCTGCGTCTGGAGATGGATGTTTATTGGTTTTCTCAAGTAAATTATGAGGGACGCAGCAACTGAAAGCCCGCCCAGGGGTAGTTGTTGTGATTTCCCGGTGTTTGCTAAGTGGATCTTAGTCAAGGTCGGGAGATTTGCTTAATCTTGCTTAATTGAGAGACCGCTGTTTTTGATACACCTGACTCAGCAGTATACAGTGCCTTGATCGGTGACATACGCTGTTTTTTTTATTGAAGTCAAGATAATTTGAATTGCTGTTTTGCATCGTAATTTTTAAATGATGTCGTCACTGCTGGATACATCATACAACCTGTGAATCCACCTTGTAACCCTCTGGAAATAAATTATCTGTCTACAGCCGAACGATCAGCTCAAACTTGAACAGCAAAGTCTCGAGGATGATAAATTATATGAACGTAGACTCAGCTCACTGGATTGTTTGAGGTCGAATCAAGGTCAACTTTCACTTTTCGGACCAGTAAATTTCTCGAATCAAGGTCAATAGTCACTGCAGGTCAGTGAAAATTTTGAGTATGTTCAATTTGTCTCAAATCAGAGGTGACAATTGATTTGAACTGACCGTTCAACTACAACCAATACAACTGAATCGTTTTTAAATTGGAGGCCATCTAAGAGGTGAATTCTCAGTGAAGATAGATCTAACTTCTCGATAACCAACGGTCAAATATTTGTCGATTGGGCCATACCTCGTTGCTTTGTCGATTGGGCCATACTTCGTTGCTTTGTCGATTGGACCATACTTCGTTGCTTTGTCGATTGGACCATACTTCGTTGGATGCTGGATTGTACTTCATTTTCACCCATAAACATAGGACAGGCATTTAGTCAGTTGGTAAACCCAGGACAAACAACACAGCAGTATATTTAATGGAGGATCTACAGCAAGTATAATCATTAACTTTTGAAATTAGTTACTTTAGATTAATAATATTAACAACATACCCAATTGAACAGGGTATTTTTTGTTTGCTTTAAGATCATATTGTGTTAATATATTAGTATACTATATTGGTTGGTACTGCTGTATTTTCCATTTCAGATTTTTTTAGAATGGAAGCCCAAGATCTTTCACAAGTACTTGGTAGTTTTATCGCTAATAAATTGGAACACCTACGCGTTAGACTTCACAAACTAGTAAAGTAAAGTATTAAATTATATTAAATTAATTAATTCGTAATTTTCTGTAGAATTTGATTAGTGATAGTCTTATATATTGGTGGATTATTGTATATTGGATTGCATAAATTTGTAACAGAAGCGCAGAGTCTCTCATTGGGTCAACATACTGAATAATTATGAATCACCTCCATAGAGAATTGGGACGCATAACTGCATGGTTAAAAGAATTGAAAGTAGCAGTCAGTGAGGTTGAATATTTTGTAGAAGGGTTACGAAGAAGAACGACTGGGCAAGAGACTTATATATTTAATGTGGAGTGCAATAGAGTAGGAAAGAATAACAGGAGACAACCAGTACTTAATGAAGACAGAAGACGATATGATTCCATGTATGCGGCTGGTTACTATGAACCAGGACCCGATATCTATAAAGTAGGGGTTGGTGAAAGGAGAAGTAATTATGGAATGTCGGACTGGTATAAATGTCATAGGTACAGGAATGGCCCTGAGAGAGACCTTTCCAAGAAATTATGGAATTGGCCGTCCCATAGCAAGACTGCTAGGAGAAAACGTGACGACTGGTTTGAACAAAGACGAAGACAATATCTGAGGTCAGAGTCAAGGAACAGAGTAGAAAACGTAAGTACTCCTAAGATGGTTGCGAATCTGACTCTTAGACAAGAAAAGAAGAAAATAGACCAAGAAACTCAGACGCAGGTGTTTGAAGTGGTAGAACGAAACACACAGACACAAGTTGATACAGTAGAGAAAAAAGTCCAGGTACAACCAACCAGCAAGATAACAAAGGGAAGTCAAACCGAGTTAGTAGAGACTCAGTCAAAACCAACTCACTTGACTAAGGGAGACACGGTTGAAATTAAGAAAGATAAACAGACAAGTACCAAAGATGTTAAAAGACAGGTGAGGAAAAGTATTGGGGAAAGAAATATTAACAGTATGATAGTTAATAGAGGTACGACGAATGGTATGTCAAGTTCCTCAGGTATAGACATTAAATTAATCCCTAAATGGTGTAGGAATGTTAGGTGTGAGAGTTCAGGTTATGGAGAGAATATTTCAGGTAAAGATATGGGAGTTGTACAGAACCGGAGTATGAGGAATAGAGGTGTAGATAAAAAGAAAGTCAGACGTTCTAAAGCCGACTATGGGAATAGGAACGACGCGTCTGCAGTAAAGTATAATAAGCCTGTTGAAGGAACTATCATTAGTGAATCTTCAGAAGACGAGATAGGAAGATTTAAGACATATAAGACTTATACTGAAAATAGCGAGCAGACTGACGCAGTAAAGAAACGAACAGCAATTAGAGGTGGCAGAATGAAAGTAGTTAAGAATAAAAGACAAGTGGCAGGGGTCACTATTAACCCGAATTATACAGAGGACGACGCGAGAAAGATTAGGGAGTATAGGAGTTTATGGCCTCAATACTTTACAGCTGCAGATATTGAAAACGAGTTTGATTGCTATTACTCATGAAGACAGACAGTGTTATCAGAAGATACTTTGTTATAGTTAGAGTTGAAAAGTTGACTGATGAGTGACGTGACGGAATACGTTGAGAGAATCTGACTAGTTAATAGTGTAGGATGAGGTGATGAGGAGGTTGAGGAGAAGTGAGTGAGTAGTTGAGTGTCGGAGTGATTTGTCTGCTTATGCGTTGTCCTTGCGTGTGTAAACGTGTAGACAAACCTGTGTTCGTCGCGCTGATTAGAGAATGAAGAGTGAAGTTTTGAAACGTCGTCTGGTTGGAATGCATGGATAGAACGATGTCAGGTGATTGGTAGTAGCGCATGGATGTACGGGTCGGTTGGTATATCTTAGACTTGAAGCGGTGTGAAGGGAGATTATGTCACTGTCTAAGCAAGCATAAAATGTGCATGCTGAAAGGAGAAGTGGTCGATACGCTTAGGGGGCGTTGAGTGGTTACTAGAATGTTTTTTTGATGTCTAATTTGTTTTCTTGGAAGCAACAGTATATGCACGTTGGGTTGTCGTGATAGTGACGGGAACGAGGTTGTCTGTATTGTTGTGAATGTGAAGAAGACAGCGAATGCTTAGAGTGTTCATGCGGTTGATGGCTTTGAAGATTGTTCTCAGGATGGTTAGTGCGTATGAGAAGCGGAAATACGAATAATTAAACGGCTGTGCATGAGTAATGATAAAAATAATTGAAAAGTGATGGGTGGAAATGCGAGGATTTGCTGAGTAGTGACGTTGATAAAACGTAGAGCATAGAGTAACTGAGAATATGAAAATTGAAAGGTAGAAAGAACATGATTAGAGATTGGTGATGTCTTTTGGTTAGAATATCTGACGTTAGACAGAGATAATGAAACTTGTATGACAGGCTGACGGAAAGAGTAAACGTTTTGAATGATGTTTCAAGAAACAGATTTAGTAGTGTTAGAAGAGAGAGACATATCGAAGCATGAATGCCTGATAGAGAGAATTGAGATTAAGAAGTTGTGGTAATTCTTGGTGCAAATCTAGGGGAAACAATTGGTGTGCCGAGCCACAGGTTCTATTGGGAGATAGATGACTGGTAGATGACACTGGGATAGCCGTCACACTAGTAATAGATAAAATGAGTTGACCTGTAGTTTACAGTGGTTGTTTAGGGTTATATTCCAGATATTGTGATGTGTTAGGAGTTAGTTTGGTAAAAGATAGAATATTGTGAGGGGAGAGAATCAATGATTGACTTCTAGAAAAAGTACGGTCATTTGTTGATTAATGATTTTTGTTGAGGGAACAAATATTGTTCTGCGTTATGATATAGACTGTAGGTAACATATATATATATATATATATATATATATATATATATATATATATATATATATATATATATATATATATATATTGGGGTAAATACTTAGGATTAATTTGTTTTTTTTTCTCTGTTATGAGAATAACGTAATAGGTATGACTTGAGTGAATAGATATATATTTCATTGGTTAGTATAAGAGACCAATGTTGATTAAATATGTGTGGTAGGTTATATTATTTTTTTTGATTGACTTGGTTTTGTAAAATGATTATCACCATTTGATTTTAGAATAAGATTGTTGTTGTGTTTTTAGTCTTTTGCGTATAAACTACTGGTCCGTAAAAGAGACCAGTAGTGTTAGATAACATTAGATATTTTCTTTTAATTTAAATTGATGCATGTTTTATTGTTGGGGATAAACAGTTCAAAACCTGGGGGGTATGACATCCTGTTGTTTTATTTTGGTTGACTCATATTTTAACTTGAATTGTCTTGTATATTGTTGGGTTGGGGTGTGTGGGTTTTGGTGGGTAGTGGTATTTGTGGGTGTTGGAGGGATGTGTGGATGGATGTGTGGGGGTGAAAGTAGGGGTGTTGGAATGGGTGTGGGGGATGTGTGTATGGGTGGAGGATATGTGTATAGGACGGATGCAGGGGATGTGTGTTTATGTGGGTGGAGATGTGTGGACGGTTTGAGGAAGTATGTGTAGGAGGCGGGGTTGTGTGGGTAGGGGATTGTGTTGGGTGGATTGGAGATGCAAGGGCGGGTGGGGAGAAGTGTATGGTGTGTGGGTTTGAGATATGTGTGCGGTGTGTTGGTGGGGGATGTGTGAATGATGTGTGGGTGGAGGGTATGTTTGTTGTGGTATGGGTGGAGGATAGTGTGTGGTGTGGGGGATGTGTGTGATGGGTGCGGGGAATGTGCGTATGGGTGGGGTATATGTATGGGTGAGTAGGGGATTGTGGTGGTTGGGGGAAGTATGTGGGGGAGTGTTGGTGGGAGATGTGTGTGTTTGGATGGGGAATGTGTGGGTAGGGGTGTGTGAGTGGCTTAGGGATGTGTAAGTGGGTGAGGGAGTTGTATGTATCGGGGTGGGATGTGTGAGTGGGTGGAGGCTGTGTGTGGGGTAGGGGTATTGTGATCGAGAGATGTTTGGTTGGGGGGGGTGTGGGTGCGTAGTGGAGGATGTATGCGTGAGTGAGTGTGTGTTGGTGGACGGGTAGGGAATGCGTGTGTGGGTGGGGAGAGGTGTGTGGTGTGTTGGTTGGGGATATTGTGTGGGTGAGGTATGTGTGTGTGGGTGGGGGATTTTTGTGGTGTGTGAGTGGGGATATGTGGGGTGGATGGGTAAGGGTATATGTGTGGGTGTGGGTGGGAATATTGTGTGGTATCTGGGTGGGGGATATGTGTGTGGTGTGTAAGTGGGGATGTGTTGGTGAGGGATATGTGTGTGTGTGGTGCGTGGGTTGGGAATAGTGCATGATAGGAGGTGTATGTGATGTGCGGGTGGGGGATTGTGTGGTGGGGGATTAGGTTAAGGCATGTGTGGGTGGGTGGAAGTTGTATGTGTGGGTGGTGGGTGTGTGTTAGTAGATTGGGGATGTATGGGTGGTTAGAGAGATGTGTGTGTGTGTGTGGGGTGGGGGTAGGGACATGTCAGTTGGTGGGGATGTGTGTGTATGGTTTGGGAATGTGTGAGTGGATGTGCGATGTGTGGGTTGGTGGGGGATTGTGTGCATGGGTGGGGAATATGTTGTCGATGGAGATGTGGCTGGGGGATGGGTGGTTTGAGGTGTGGGTGGGGAGAGGATGTGTGGGGTAGTATGTGTATGTGGATGGGCGTAGGATGTGTGGGTTGGTGGGGTAATGTTTGTGGGTGGCGAGTGTGTTTTGGTTGGGGGATCAGGTGAGGGCAGTGTGTGTGGGTGGGGGATGTGCGGGAGGAGGATGGATCGGTTGGTGGGGTATGTATGTGTCCCTTGGTGTGCGTGTGTGTCGGTAGGTGGGGGTGTGTATGTGTCCCTTGGTGCGCGTGTGTGTGGGTAGGTGGGGGTGTTGTGTGGGTGGGGTGATGTATGGATAGGTGGGAGATGGGCTTCATAACATGGTAATTAGCCTTGTTTATGTTTACAACATTCATTTCACAATGTTTATTTTATCTTCCTATGTAAATGTATAATGCTCTTGATGAACGAAAGACGAGTGATTGGAAGGGCCGAATGTAAGACGGGCCTGCGCGCCCAATTTGTGACCCTAATAAAGTTTATTTGATTTGATTTTTTTTATTTGTATGTTGAATAAGAATTACCTTGTTTATAAATATGTTAGAAATTAGTTAAGTTTAATTTACAAACAGTTATGGTTTTGTCTAGAATAAAGGCAATACATGGGGCTTTATTTAGGACCCTTCGTTCAAAAAAGAGTTAATAAACTACTGAGGACTAGTAGAGAGACACATTCTCTTTGTGAATAATAAGTTCATGAGCATATTTTGTTGGTGGGATTGCTGTGATAGTCAGCGTTGAGACTGGCTGCGAAGTTGTGGAAACATATGCCAATATTTAAATGGGGTTACTACTCAAGAAAAGGGGTTCTGCGGGAGTTAAAAATAAGAGCTGCATTAAGTCAGCATTGATTGAATATATATGGATTGGATGCCATATAGGGGAAGAAAAGATCAAAGTGACTAACGTCTATAGCAGTGGGGTAAATGTGGGGGAAAGCTTATAACATGGTCTCCACGGGGTCGCAAATTAACATGGATTTAAAGATTGCTGGCTTATAGAAGAAGAAGTGGGTAACGTGCTACGTCAGACAGTAGGAAGACAAATAGTAAAACATGAATTGAATGCCATGTTTTACTTCGAAGAATAACTATATACTGTAGATATCAAAGGGGGGTAAGTACGTTAGTGAGAAATAAACAATTGTCAGTGTAGAGTGCTGTGGTCACAGAGAACATAGATTAAATGGGGTTTTAGGGGTCCGTAATATATGGACTGAGAAAGAATATTGTTGCTGTTGATAACGGCATAGATTGAGGTTCAGGAGAAATGCCCATAATAAATGGACATTAGTGGGTTGCTGAAGTTTTCGGCAAGATTAAAAGGGAATTCTGAGTGAGGTATAGGAGAAGATTAGTTATGTGAGGGGAAAGAGGTCTTGAGGAATGATGGACCTTTTTGATTTGTGTACTGTCTGTAATATATAGACATTTGGGAGTGAATAATATTTTTGATGGTTGGTATTTGATGCTGTAGATAGCAGCGTAAACTGTTGCCATAATAAGTGGTATAAGTGAACTGTGGAAGATATAATTGTTTTAGACTTTATTACATAAAGTCTCAAATGACATAGGGGGATAAAGGTGTGTGTGGTTTAGATGAGTGTGGTTTTTTTTTTAGGAAGAGTTCTACTTCTTTAAATCTCCCGTTCGCACCGATTCTTTGTCTTCCTTTCGTGTGCAAGTGATTTTAGGTTGATTGAAAGTAGAGAAGTAGTAATGTGGAGGTAATACGGTTAGTGATGACAATAGGGAGTTGAGGTAGAATCAGAAGAGTACAGCGTTTTGAATTTTTTTGAGTTAAGCGGATTGCTTATGAAGAGAAGAAGAAGTAATTTAAAAAGGTGTGTATATATGTGTTATGATGTATTGTATAAAACTGAGATTTAAATATTATGGAGGTATAATAGTTACCTAAACAAGAAGGTGATAGGATGTGTAAATAATATATGATGTTTTTGAAGAGTCAGAAACGAAGAAGAAGTTCATAGTGGTTTGCTATGAGGAAGAGTCACAAATAGAGGGATGAGATTGAATTATGAAATATATGTTGAGGGATTGTTGGGTAGAATCGGTATAGAAGAAGAAATATTTCAGTATTGAGTTAAGTGTTTAAAGGTTGGGGTTGAGACTTTTCCAGAGAAAAAGTCTTCTTGAAGAAGGGGAGGTATATAACAGTAAGGGATTTAGGTTAGTAGTTAGAGAGTTAATGAATGCTGCGCATTCATTAACTAATGGGGAAATAAAGTTAGTGAACGTGTGAGCACGAATGGGATTAGGTATCCAGGGGTTGCTCACACGTCACTTGGGTTTCGGCTAGGAGAAGAACAACAAAGATGTCTGAAAGTTAACATCACTAGTTTGACGTTGTATTGTTTCATTCAATAAACTTATACCTATATCATAGTCGGGACTTTGTCAACTATTTCGACACGAGCCATCCACTATACACAGCCTTGTCGTGTCATCTGTACTGTTATATCTGTTCAAAGCACTAAAGAAGATTGGCTGCCCACCAACTCTTCTGTCCATTGTGGAATCGTTCCACACAGGCATGAAGGGTATAATCAAGTTTGATGGCTCAACTTCGGAAGAGTTTGAAATCAAGAGTGGAGTTAAGGAAGGTTGTGTACTATCCCCCACCCTCTTTGGGATATACTTTTCACTTCTACTGAAATATGCCTTTCGTGATCAGGATGACGGTATATACATTCACTCACGCTCAGATGGTGGCCTCTATAATGCTCAGAGATTGAAGACCAAGACCAAAATTGGCAGGGTAATAATCAGAGAGTTGCTTTTTGCGGATGATGCTGCGATTACGACCCACTCTGAGGAAGAATTACAACATCTACTATCATCATTCTCCAATGCTTGTTCTGAATTTGGTTTAACAATTAACAAAAAGAAGACACAGATTATGTCACAAGGTGCACATGATGTACCATCAATCTTTATTGACGACGCCGAACTTGAGATAGTAGACCATTTTACATATCTAGGATCAGAGGTAAATAGCAAATTATCCCTCGATCAGGAAATCAACATCAGGATTGGCAAGGCAGCAACAAGAATGAATATGTTAGCAAAAAGAGTCTGGGAGAACAGGAAGCTTACTGCCAAAACAAATGTCCTCGTCTACCAAGCCTGTGTCCTTAGTACTCTTCTTTATGGCAGTGAAACCTGGACAACTTACTCACGCCAAGAGAAACGTTTAAACAGCTTTCATATGCGGTGTCTGCGAAGAATACTTGGTATTAAGTGGCAAGACAAAATCACAAATACTGAAGTATTGGAAAGATCAGGTTGTGTGACGGTGTATTCCATGCTCAGTCTTCGTAGACTTAGATGGATAGGACACGTTAGGAGGATGGATGATGGTAGAATACCAAAGGACATCATTTTTGGTGAATTACAGACGGGTAGGAGATCTCAGGGTCGGCCTCTACTACGATACAAAGATGTGTGTAAGCGGGACATGATTGATACAAGCATTGATAATGCACATTGGGAGCACGTCGCCGCTGAACGTGATGCATGGAGGGCAACTATCATTAATGGAATAAAGACAAAGGAGAAAATGATTGCAGATAAAGCACACGCAGAGCGTGAGAGACGTAAGATGGTACAAAATGGTGGAAGTGACCATGTTTTCACATGCACCTACTGTGGGCAAACATTTGCAGCAAGAATTGGCCTTACCAGGCACACTCGCCACCGCCATGGATCGTAGTTATTAAGCCTTTTTGAAGCACAATGTACCAAACGATCGTCTGTCAAGACGGAAAGGTGCCAATGTTTCAGAACTGCCCTAGAACAAATGCCATCTAATGACTAGAGTTGTAGTTAGAGCAGACCTGTTGGCCAACAAAACACCTGTTGGCCAACACGAAAGACGGTACAACGCACCAAAAATTAATGAGGTGGCGATCGTTATAGATGGCGAAGAATCTAACTCACGTGATATAATTCTTCATCGCAGAAATGGTGATGTTCAGCGAGTCTCAGAAACGCATCGCTCATACGACGCATTGGAATATCCGATTATATTTTGGCAAGGGGGAGATGCATATTATATAAATATCAAATTGAGAAATCCACAAACAGATGAGGAAACGAATAAGAAAGTCAGTGCCATGAATTAATATTCATATCGATTGATGATTCGTGAAAACGCTGAAAATCATACCTTGAAATGTCGACAATTGTTTCTTCAATACATTGTCGACATGCATGCGAAAATCGGAAGCGAACGACTATTCTACATTCGATTAAATCAAACCAAGTTGCGTTCCGAAGATTACATTCATTTACGTGATGCAGTTGTTAATGGTAACAATGTTAATCTAAATGAATTGGGGAAAAATACCATACTCCCGGCCACATTTACAGGGAGCCACGGCACATGCATGAATACGCACAAGATGCAATGACATATGTTCGCGCATATTTTGTTTATTACCTTCACATGCAATCCTACATGGGATGAAATAAAAGAAATTTTGTTAACTGGACAATCATCATCATATTGCCCTGATATTTCCGCACGTGTGTTCAAACAAAAATTGAAATCTTTAATGGATTTCATTGTCAAGCATCACGTTTTTGGAGAGACACGCTGTTGGATGAATTTCATAGAATGGCAAAAAAGAGGATTGCCACATGCACACATCGAAAAAGTCACACCAGATCAAAATTGATCACGTCATCTCAGCAGAAATACTAGATGTCGACATTGATCCAGAGTTATTTGAAGTCGTCACCAAATACATGATTCATGGTCCATGTGGCTTCCTCAATAACAATTCACCTTGCATGTCTGATGGGAAATGCACGAGACGATACCCAAGACATTTACATGCCGAGACAATCACTGGCAAAGACGGATATCCACTCTATCGTCGACGATCATATGAAGATGGCGGCAAATTTATCACTTTAAATCTACCACTTTTGCCTTTGACGTTTATGAGTGGTTCCAGAGTAGACAAGAAACGATGGCGGCAGCGCTTGATCTCGAGGATGCGTACAATAGAGTTCGATATGATATTTTTATGACCGCATTGATGGAGAAGGGGTCAATCCCTGGTTGGTGAACTGGATAGCAGCCGTCATGCACTCCCGTCGGGTTGCTCTCCGTCTGGGTGCATGGACCTCAGAGCCACATATTTTAACCCCGGGACTGCCACAGGGATCTGCAGGCTCACCGGTGCTCTTTAATGTGTATACGAGCAAGATTGCAAACCTAGAAGCACCAGGGGTTGGAAGGATACTAACATTTGCAGATGATATTCTTGCATATAGGCAGGGGAGATTTAGGGAGCAAACAGCCCAGGAGCTACAGTCGACAGTAGACAAAGTGATTGACTGGTTCACTGAAATGAGTGCTGTCATCCACCCGGAAAAGGAGGCTGTTTTGTGGTGCTCTCTGGACAACAGGATTGTGAGACCGGATGTCCCACGCCTCGCGATAGATGGTATCACATTTGACAGGAGCCTATCCTTCAAGGACCATGTGGAGACGGTTGTGACAAGATCTCAAAAGGGACTCAGTGCACTTAAAACTATGGCTGCAATGGACACGGAGCAGAGAATGCTTTTCACACTATACCAGCATTTGATCCTCTCAGTAATTGATTATGGATTAGATCTGCTCACTGTCTCAGAGTAACAAGTAAAGAGCTTCAAGTACTTAGGAAGTATAATATCATCAAATGGCAGATCAGAAGACGAGATCGAAAATAGGTGCAATAAGGCAAATCAACTCATTGGACAAATGGCACCAATACTAAAGAACAAACATGTATCAATAACTACTAAGAAAGCACTTTACAACACAATCTTCCTACCAACTCTGTGCTACCAATGCCAAACCTGGACAATGACAGAAAAAGAGAAAAGAAAAATCACAACAACAGAAATGAGGTTCCTGAGAAGAATACTCAACGTATCAAGAAGAGATAAGATCAGAAATGAAGAAATCAGGACTAAAGTGGGGGTTAAAGCTGCTCTAGATTTTATTAGAAAGCAACAAGTCAAATGGTTTGGCCATGCAAGTAGGCTACCAGTCAACAGCATGCCACAACAAGCAATGATGTACAGACCAGATGGAAACAGAGGAAGAGGCCGACCACGTAAACGTTGGACGGAGGGAATAACAGAAGCCATGGGAATGTCGATATACGAAGCCCATAACCGGGCACTCTCACGAAGTTTATACTTCACCTCGACACCGCAAGGTACAAGAGGAACACGATGAGATGAGATGAGACTGTCTCAGAGTGTCAGCTGGTGAAGTTAGAGCGCATACAGTACGAAGCTATGCGGATCATTCTGGGATGCACTAGAGACACCCCAGTAGTGTGTATGCGTTACATCCTTGGTCTGCCGAGTGTTGCTGGTAGGCTCAAGGTGATGCAGGCGAAGGCATACCTCAGAGTAGCTGCAGAAACAGACCACCCACTGCATGAGGCGCTGGACGCAGTTAAGGGTCAGCGACTGATAAGAGGGAAATCATGGATGGCTCAGGCAGAGGATACGATCAGACAGGTGTGCTCCTTGGAGAACATTAGGCGTGGAGACTAGTGGGTCAGAGTGCCAGCGGAGCAGTCAGAATTGTGCAGAGTTATAATCAAATTAAGCCGGGAGTGAAGGGAGTGACCAGCAGGGGCCACGGAAGTGGAAATCCAGCAACTTATTCAGGACAATGCTCACTCGGGTGATGTGATTATCTACACAGATGGTTCGGTGTCAAGAGGTGAGAAAAGTGGCTGGGGGTTCATAGCCAAAGCCAATGGTCGACGTTTGGGGCAGGAGAGCCTGGCATATGATACCACAACATCCAGCTTAAGAATGGAGGTGGAGGCGGTCACTGCGGCTCTCCGCTGGATGGAGAATACGACACACACACACACACACACACACACACACACACACATCATGATTGTATCTGACTCAGAAAGCATGCTGACGAGGGTGAGAACGGGCAGGCTTCGTGCGGAGTGGCTTGCTTCGCTTTGGAGGTCACGGGTGACAAGCATCGCCTGGATCTTTTCTCCGGGGCATGCCGGTGTGCTGGAAAATGAACAGGCGGACAGATTGGCTGGCTCTGCAGAACTTGGTTGAGTATTGATACATGACAAGGCAGACGTGGGTGCGGCCTTGTGGGAGCACGTGCACACCTTGGAGGAGCAAATTGATTACCATGGTCTGGCAAGAATGAAACAGCGAGGAGTGACGAGGGGATCTGGCCGACGCTCAACGCTCAGAGGAAAGGCGAGACGGACATATAATCAGATTGCTACTGGTACTATTAGTGTTGGAACTCTTCGCTGGCTGCTGAGGATGGGGACGGAGCGCTTCTGGGAATGCCCCGAATGCTGTGATGTCGATTCCTAAATCAATCAATCAATCACTTTAAAAGTACGAAACTATGATGTTCAAGTCGATAAGCGTTGGGTTGTACCGCATTCACCGTTACTCTCGAAAACGTACAAAGCATACATCAATGTCGAGTATTGCAATTCGGTTAAATCGATCAAGTACATTTGCAAATATGTCAACAAAGGAAGCGATATGGCAGTTTTTGGAGTGGGAAATGCAACTGCATCTATCGATGAAATAGACCACTATCAAGTGGGACGCTACATTAATAGTAATGAAGCAGTATGGCGCATTATATCATTTCCAATCCATGAACGTCATCCAACAGTTGTTCATTTGGCAGTGCACCTTGAAAATGGACAGCGTGTGTACTTCACAACAGAAAATGCAAGTGAACGAGCATTGTCACCACCACCAACAACGTTAACTGCATTTTTTTCATTGTGCGGGAATGGTATGTTTGCAAAGACACTACTTTACTCTGAAGTGCCAACATACTACACATGGAATGCATCGGCGAAAAAGTCTCAACGTTGCAAACAAGGTAAAGCAGTTGAAGGACATACAATTTATATTCGACCGACGCGTTAGGCCGTCTGTAAATTGTTCACCCAAACAATGCAGAATGCTTTTACTTGCGCTTACTGTTAATCAGTGTACGTGGACCGACATCCTTTCAAGAATTAAACGGTCAAACGGTCAAGTATGTGCCACTTATCGTGAAACTTGCCAAGAATTACATCTTCTTGAAAACGATGCACATTGGGACACTTCACTCGCTGATGCATCAAACACTGCTCAACCACAGCAAATACGCACGTTATTTGCCATCATATTGACAACGTGCTTCCCATCCAATCCAACAGATCTTTGGGAAAATACAAAGACTATATGAGTGAAGACATCCTACAACGTTTGCGTGCAATGAATTAAAATCCGGACATTCAATTCACACCAAATGTGTATAATGAGGCATTGGTTTCGATTGAGGACATATGTTTGGCAATCGCCAACAAAGCACTGGTACAATTGGGAATGACTGCGCCGGATCGATCTGCAAACGATCTTTTCGATCGTGATTTGCAACGAGAATCACTCTTTGATGTCTACGAATTGTGTGCATTTGTTCAAACAAATCTTCTGAAATTGTTTCCAGAACAACGTTTAGCGTATGACAGAATTATGCATGCAATTAGAAGCCAAACCGGCGGATTGTATTTCCTAGATGCGTCAGGAGGCACAGGCAAGACTTTTCTCATTTCACTTATTTTGGCAACCATACGATCACGACAAAATATTGCGCTGGCTATCGCATCATCTGGAATTGCGGCAACTCTTTTCGATGGCCACGAACAGCACATTCAGCACTGAAATTGCCGTTGAATATTCACATCACTGAGACACCGACATGCAGTATCCGAAAAAATTCTGGAATGGGTAAAATACTCCAATCATGTCAAATCATTATATGGGACGAATACACATTATGCACAAAAATGCATTGGAGGCGCTTCATCGTACACTACAAGATTTCAGAGGAAATGAACAGCTCTTCGGTGGTGCACTTATTTTATTGTCTTGTGATTTTCGACAACCTCTACCACTTATACCACGTTCAACATTCGCTGATGAACTTAATGCATGTCTGAAATCATCAGTTTTATGGCGACACGTTCAGAAATTGACTTGGAAGACCAATATGCGTGTACAACTACAACATGATGCACCCGCAGAACTTTTCGCAAAACAATTGTTGGATATTGGGAATGGAAACATGCCAATCGATGAATCCACACAATCTATCACGTTGTCAACAAACTTCTGTAAAATCACAGCAACTATAGACGAATTGATTGACAAAGTTTTCCCAAATATCGCACGGAATCACAAAAGTCAACTATGGTTCAGTGCACGTGCTATATTAGCAGCCAAAAACAACGATGTCAATGCCATCAATTGCGTCATTCAAAACGAAATACCAGGCGAAGCGACAACGTATAAGTCCATAGATTCTATGATGAATCAAGACGACGTTGTCAATTATCCAACTGAATTCTTGAATTCTCTTGATTTGCCAGGCATACCGCCGTACGTTTTAACATTGAAAATTGGCGTGACTATCATTCGTCTCCGAATCATTAATCCACCTCGACTTTGCAACGGTACCAGGCTTGCAGTCAAAAAGATGATGAACAATATCATCGAAGCTACAATTTTGAATGGGAAATGTAAAGAAGAAGATGTACTGTTGCCTCGCATCCCAATGATTCCAACAGACATGCCATTCGAATTCAAACGCCTGCAGTTTCCTGTGCGAGTTGCATTTGCCATGACGATCAACAAAGCATAGGTACATTTGCTACAAGTGTGTGGACTAAATTTGGAAAATCCGTGCTTCATGCATGGACAGCTATATGTGGCCTGCTCACGCGTTGGAAAACCTTCGGATTTATTCGTGTACGCACCAGACAGAAAAACAAAAAATATTGTTTATCAAAAAGCATTATATTAGACATCAAATTTGGTGTTCGGCCATAACTTGAAAATTATACGACAACATTAGAAAAAAAATTATCCTAGCATTAAGCGAAATTTCTAACTGCAACCAATAAATTAGCTGCGAGGGCCCAGAGACCGAACGCGTACTCTGTACGCTTAGAGAAATGTATTTGAATGTATAATGACTACTTATATGAATTTAGTGAGACGCTCCCCGCCAGGGGCTGGACGAAGTCGGGTCGGGTCAGCTAGTGTGTGTGTGTGTGTGTGTGTGTGTGTGTGTGTGTGTGTGTGTGTGTTGTGTGTGTGTGTGTGTGTGTGTGTTATATATATATATATATATATATATATATATATATATATATATATATATATATATATATATATATAACAGAGCCAAATTGGCGCACCTTGGTTTGGCCTGTTAAAGCAGTTTGACTCAGGCAACTGCCGGAACTCTAGCTGTAACAAAGAGATCTGATGCCAATTGTAGTGTAGCAGCCAGCTCGGTTTGTGAAGCAGGCACTTTGGCCTTGTGTATTTAGTTTTGTGGCCAGCCCGCCTTGAGACGAGATATGTGGGTTTTCCCATCTGTTCATTAGTGAACAACCTATGTCCTAGGAGAAAGCTGTCAGTTTAAAATGTTTAATTTAATAAAGATTTATTAAATCGCAACACACGCCATGTTACTAGCAATGTCAGAGTTATCGAACTTTGCCCTTTGGGGGGAGGGTTGATTTCCCGTACTTTTTCTTGCGTCCAACGATTCACTTCCGGTTGTTACCATGTCCGGCTAGATTTGAATTAAACGA